>VWZZ01001807.1:2838761-2867979 GCA_013399095.1 Psophia crepitans | reverse complement strand
AACTCTCAACCCCAAAACAAAACAAAAACATGATACCTAAACCAGACTTCCACTTTGGGGATCAGATCAAAACAACAAAAGGCCCAGAAAGATTAAACTAAGCTCAACTCAAATTAGTTTATTGTGTTGCATGTTTCTTGAGGCAAAAGAGTTTACTTTGGAATTAAAGCACACACACAAAACATAGCCCTCGACTGGACATTGAGCGCGCTAATAGTTTGCAGAGGAGTTCAGGGAAGTTGACTCTAAAAAACAGATGGGTGTCGAGAGGCACCGTTGAGGTCTCCGCATTCCTCTCTGCATATCGACATGGGGTTGTTGTGCTGAGATGGTCAGAAACTATATGCAGCTGTTTGATTCTTCTGCTTAAACAGCTCTGCACACGTACAGCTGCCGAAGACCCCGTAGGGCCCTATACACCATATAGCACAGCCTCTGCCAGGGACCAGTCCTGCTGCAAACATGGGGAGGGAGGGCACTTCGCAGGGCTGGAGACCTGCTTTGGGGACATGAAGTGCTCTGGGTGACCGTTTTGAAGCGTATCTGCTCCCATCGTTTCTTGTGGCCGTGGGACTGTTATGTGAGAATTCTCCCAAAAGATTGCTCTCGTAGCATTGGCTGGTAGTGTTTTGTAACGTTTTGGCAGGCAGGATCCTGGCCACAACCAATTAATGCAGAGGTGGCATGAAATTGAAAAATGGATTATGAAAATATTTGCTTTTTAACTTTCAGTAAGGGCTTTGGTCTCATGTTTGGGAATAGTTCCTGTTTTATTCCAGCTGGGTTGAAATTTTTGTACTTTTCTGTTCATTCATCTTTTGAGGTGAGAGAAAGGTGTTTCTTTATGCTGGGGGCATTGTCACAAACATACCTTACACATCATTACTGAATGGGGACAGCATGGGATGCCATGATAGAAAAAGATCACTGTGAACCCCCGGGCACTAGTCCCTCAACTTGGCTGCTGTGTTTCGAGCACGACTGGCACAAACGGGGGCTGATGAGCCTGCGACAAGTTCCTGTGAAACAATGCTTCCAAGTGGAAGTGGAGCCACTGGTAAAACATTTGGAGACCCCTGACTGCCCCTGTGAACCTCTTCTACAGTAGTAGAGAGTGCAGCCTTCCCTGTTACTCCTCAGGATTGGCGAAGAAATGGAGATACTGACAGTCTTAAGTTTCTGTTTTATTTACTTATTTTTAAGGCTGCTGTCTTGGCAATAGGAAAATGTCAATGGCTATTTGTGCGAGAGCCACTAAGCTCCCTTCCATAGCATCCCTGGGCTGCCTGCCCTAAGAAGGACTTGTCTTTCAAGGTCATCTCTTGAAGACCGAGGATTGCCATGTTCAGACACGGGACAGGGTCTCCCTTCTTCTCTCCTCCACGTTTTCTTGGCTGGAAGCAGTGCACTGAGAGCTTCCTGGTCTGACTGACTGGGAGGGCTGGGACATGCCAGGTGTGAACGTAAAGACACTATGGAGAGCAGTGGCTGCTCTTTAGTTCTATTTCTTCTGGCCTAACTTAAGGCTCCTCCTTTACCCATAATATCACCCAAGATACAACTCTGGTACTTTTGGAGATGGCGCAGGTAGGATGACAGGGCTCTTTGGGAGCAATTAAGAGACCAGCCATGAGGCCTCTGACACCACCTCCTTGTTGCCCCAGCAGTAAACCTTCCTGCGACTCCAGCTCTGAGGAGTGCCTGGGCAGATGCCTGTGCTGGCCGGCAGCTAGAAGGAAGGTAAGAAGCAGGGAGTGAAACACTGATGGCTTAAAGATGGGTTTCTGAGAAAAAGGGCAGCTTGGTGTCCCAAACAAGGTGTCAGGGCAGAGTGATGCTTGAGGAAAGGGCAGCCTGGATTTTCTTAGTTTCTTTTCACATTTGACCTTTTGGTTAAGGAGTCCAGTCAGTCTAACTTCTTCCAGCGTAAAGACAAGATACTGAATTTAATTGGCAACTGGCAGTGGAAGGTTTATTTTTGGACCAGGGATGTATACTGAGGGAACCTATTCATTAGCTTTCCTAATATTCTGAATATTAGCTGCTGCTACTTCTTTATGATCCTGGCTTTGTGTGAACAGATGCTAGCACTCTGCTTTGATGGCATTGGATGTATTCCCCTCAGTAACTCCTAAGGTATGGTAAAACGAGGTGGAACTAGCACATGATAAACAGAACCTCCAGACTTTGGTATGGCCTCATATGCCCTTGATTCTCTTTGCAGTCAGTCGAGGTGTGAGGTAGGGTTTCCCTAGCACTAAATCTTTGCGATTTTATACAGAGTTTGAGGCAAGAGGGGAAACTACTTGGTTGGCTTCGTGGTTTTGGTTTTGTTTTGGTTTTTTTTCCCTAAAGGTCTAACTCTCTTGAAATAACACGTAGAGTCAGTAGGGATGTTAGTAGTTACAGTGGGATTATTAAACCCACTTTTGCAGATGAGTGGTGACTGTTCACGATGGATGGATGCGTGGTTAGATCCCCTTTAAACCACAGCTGGGATAATACGGAAATTTTAGTTCTAACCAGTGGCTTACAGGTTTGGTGTTTTCTCCATGCTTGTGCTCCCTGCTAGGGACCTGGCCACAGGGAGGGCTGTATTTGTTGACTGTTATGTCCAGTCCCAGTGCAAACAAGAAAACCATCCAAATATCATCTATTAAATAAGATTCAAAATAGTGAGGAATCAAACTGCTGATTCTTCCTAATATCACATTACTGCAGGAGAGGTGGTCCCTCAAACCAGCCATGAGTTGATAGAAAGTGGTGGGCCTGAAGCTGCAAATTGGCTTTAGTAGAGCTACAGGGAGTGAGAATGAACTGTTTCTTTCTTCTTTACGTGTCTGCGTGTCGAACTATCTCCGTGTGCCATATTGTGGCATCAGGTTTTTTATTTCCTCATTGATCTGAGGGAGGATTTCTGTTTAAAAATCAATGGCTCAGGGTGGCTTGTGAAGAACATGGAAGGAAAGCCCATTTTGTGTTTGTGTAACATTTTCTAGAATTGGTTAAACAGACACACATCAAAATAAATGCTGTAACCTTTCAATAATGTTTAGTCTCCCCGAGAATGAACGTACTGTAAGTATGTGTGTTAAGTATACACCATTAATAGTCTCTGTGACATTTGGGCTGGCTCCACAGGGGAGATGAAGGGCATGCACTGAAAATGGTATCAAAAGGGAAAAATAATCACCTTGAGTCACTGAAAAAAAATTTACCAGAAGTTACAGAAATAAAAATAGGTTATTTGGGTTCCCTTAATTGAATTTGATCTCTGTGGTGTCGCCATCAGAGGGGACAACTTATATCCTTTCATAGCCCACGTTTCGTCTCTGAAGTTGTGACAGGAATGGGTCCAGAAATTCCTGGAAAAGTGTCATGGATGATGGATAATTTTAGTGTAAGTTATTGCCAGTACTTAAAGGCAGTAATTTTTTCTTAAATTCCTGTGCTCTCTCTTGGTCTTCTCTGTTTCTGTTTGGAATGATATGACTGTAAGCATAAATACCTTAGGTCAGATCCCCACTATGGTGGACTTTGTCCCCAGCAGGTTCACCACATCACAGCAATCTGATGGTTTGCCAGTCGATGCAATCTTCTGCTTTTGGAAGCATGAGAATGATGGCAGTCCTCTGGCCTGAAATGAGTGACTGCAGAGAGGTGAGGCTGGCCTATTTGTCAGTTAGGTAATTTCATGAAGGCAGAGCAATTTTGATGGAGAAGATAAAGTCAGTGAAGAATTCTGTTAACGTCAGTGGCCTTGAATACAGCCTTGGAGGAGCTTAAACAGGATGTTTTGGTGGTTGTTTTTTTCTTTAAAAGTTATGCTTTACCAGCTCACTGTTTTCTGCAAAACACCCCTACCCAATGGTTTGTTTGGGTTTTTTTTATGAATTCAATGGCACCAGCTAACTGTGGAGGTTTATTTCCACTAAGACTGAAGCTGAAGACAATCGTGACTTAACTGAAACTCTGAGCTGTATCAGGTTTTGCTTAGACTCCAGGAAAGCTTGGTTTTTCCCTTTTGATTAACTTTTCTTGTCTCCCTTTATCTCTGAATGATAAGAATGGTTATTATTTCTGGCCCATTGAGCTAAGAGTATTTAAATTGTTTATTGGTGTATAAAGGCTGATGTGATTTTTGTGGTGGATCATATCATCCTACAATAAACAGTTAGATAAAGTGAGATGGGATGCCTCAACCTAGTGGATTAATGGTGAGTTTTAACAGAACAAGAGTTCCATGTGATGTTCTGAAGGCCCCTGAGTTCAGCCAGACCTGGCCACAGCTGCCTTTTAAGGCTTTGGACAGTCTCTAGAGATAAGTCACTAAGGATGGTTGCAGAGCATGCAGCTTTCTCCTTAACAGCGGACATATGTCCAGTCTGAAGAAAAACTGCTCATCCTATAGTGCATTGCCCAGCTCTGGGAGTGTAGTTTGGGTGAAAGTAGTTGGTATGAGTTTATATAACTGTACTGCATCAACTACGTACATCTTGTGTTAACTGCAAGGTTTGATCTGACATTTTTCTGTGGCTCTTAGCATAAACTGAACTGACAGAGAGGTGCTGCAGTGAAATCTTAGGGCTTTTCTGGAATACTCCAGGATGACTGGGGAGTCAGATGCAGATCTATTAATTTTGTATCACCTTTGCATCAGCTCTGGCCTTGGGGAATGTTCCAGGGAGGACTGGAATAGGCTGAGATGGGAGCAGATTGGGGCATGGCTCAGACAGACCTACATTTGGGTCTGTGGCTCTGCTGGTTTTCCAAAACATTTTATCATCCGTGTGACTCAGCATCATTAAACTTGAAAGTAATAGCCAAATTGGTGATCAGAAAGAGAACTTGGGGACCATCACTCAAAGTTTGATGGCCTGTAATAAGTCAGAATGGCATCCAGATGACTCACACTCTTGCAAGTCTCTAAGCCAATGTTCTTTAAACACAGAAGAGGTTTGGATAAGCTTCTGAAGTGGACCCAGCCTTCCAATGGTTTGAGGTTCACATTTTAATATTTTCTGTCTAACTTAGGCAAAGGCTTAAATTTAGAAAAAAACCTTAGTGTGTAAACATTAAGCACTTTGTTTAAATATGAAGCATTAAAGTTGCAGGTTGTTTTTTCACTTGAGCATGGAAGTATGTAACCTAATTTGCAGAGGTGTGGAAGCCAAATCAATTTTGGGACTGGACTGAGCTCAGCTCATTGCACTTATGATGCATGTATTGCTTAGAGCTATAACCAGAATTTTTGCAATGTCACTCTGTGCCCTGGAATAGTCAATATTTGGGATAAAAGAGAAATTATTTCCAATTGTAATATTCCAGTGGTAGGAAATGAAATTGATAATGTCTGACTGCATTTGAATAAGCATATAAGAGGACAAAACTCCGATCCTGTAAAGGCTTTTGTGTATAAACAGAACTTTGCATCCTTGGAGTAGCTGCGTGAAACAGCAATCATAAGGTATATATTAATGATGTAGATATGTCTTTACAGGACTGGGGATGTAGACATTCTTCCTCTGAGAGCCAAAACAATGAAATATAAGTATAGAATTTGCCACTGTGATGTTTGTTTGGGGAAATTTTGGAAAACAAGGAACTATTGTGTAAAACCTTTCTCCTTGTTGAGGCTTGTGGTTTATCCTCCTCCAGCAATTACAGTTTCTCAAGAGCCACCTAAGAATTGTTGAGTAAAGGTCATCTATCTTGTATGGTTTTTCCCTAGGATTACTTTCCACTGGCTGTCACAAAGATTTGATGCTGGAAGCCGCCCCAATTCAATATAGAAATAACCCTGCTAGTACAGAGCTTGAATGTGGATGTTTGGAGGCAGTTGGCTGGAGAAAGGAAGGGCTGTGTCCACTATGAAGAAGAAATAGTCTGTTTCAGTTTGTTACCTCGTTGCTTGCCATATTGGTATCCAAAGAGCAATAACATTTCTACAAATGAAAACAGCAATGACAGCCAAGTGAAATATCCTCCTCATTTATTTAAGATATCATCCAGATCTACCTACTTTGGTTAGGTTTGCTGCTTTTTTACCTGTTTGCTCCATGCACTGCGTGGATTTAGTAGGAGTTGCTAAAGCAGACCTTCAAGTGCTGCCGGCAGGGGATGATCTGACAGTGCAGTATGTGGAGCACTCGAGAGAACTTTTCTTGCTCACTGCATTTTTCAGAGGTGCCTTTTGTACCTTGCATTCTCACCAAAGTACCTTCCCACAAGCTGTCATGTCTCCTGCAGTATGATACTCTTCCTACAAATGTATATATCTTTCAGTATGTGGGAATGCCCAGTAATGAGAACTGACTGGAGAGTGAAGTTGTGAGTCAGGGACTTGGATAGCTTCAGTACCGTGCATCATTAGCTTTCCTGTAACTAGGTTGTCATCTTAGGTTGTTGGTGTCTGGGCATTGTTGCCAGCTGATGATTGTCCAGGCATCCAGGTGGTTTCACCTCTGTGCCTGTCAGAAGCAAACAAACAAATTCTTTGTTGTTTGGCTGGCTCCAGTTGTTGCACTTTTAGGCAATTTCAGCCAAAGACTATTTTCTGTGTCTTTGCCAGTTCTCAGCTGCAGGCATTTCTGAAGGCCTGGACTTCAAGACTGGTTTGAGGCTGTGGGTATTTCATAGAATCATAGAATTGTTAAGGTTGGAAGAGACCTCAAGGATCATGCAGTCCAACTGTGTGTCCCCGTCCCCCCCCCTCCATTACCCACTAAACCATGTCCTTCAGTACTGCGTCTAACCTTTCCTTAAACACTTGCAGGGATGGTGACTCCACCACCTCCCTGGGCAACCTGTTCCAATGCCCGACCACCCTTTCCAAGAAGAAATTTCTCCTCGTCTCCAACCTGAACCTTCCCTGGCGCAACTTGCAGCTGTTCCCCCTAGTCCTGTCACTAGTTATCTGCAAGAAGAGGCCGACCCCCAGCTCACCACAACTTCCTTTCAGGTAGTTGTAGAGGGCAATAAGGTCTGCCCTGAGCCTCCTCTTCTCCAGACTAAACAAGCCCAGTTCCTTCAGCCGCTCCTCATAAGACCTGTGCTCCAGCCCCTTCACCAGTTTCGTTGCCCTTCTCTGGACACGCTCCAGGGCCTCGATGTCTGTCTTGTGGTGAGGGGCCCAAAACCGGACACAGTACTCTGGATGTGGCCTCACCAGGGCTGAGTACAGGGGGACAATCACCTCCCTGCTCCTGCTGGCCACACTATTCCTGATACAGGCCAGGATGCCGTTGGCCTTCTTGGCCACCTGGGCACACTGCCGGCTCATGTCCAGGAGAGCATCAATCAACACCCCCAGGTTCTTTTCCTCTGTAGAGCTCTCCAGCCACCCCACCCCCAGCCTGTAGCGCTGCCTGGGGTTGTTGTGGCCAAAGTGCAGGACCCGGCACTTTGCCACATTAAACCTCATCCCATTGGCCTCTGCCCAGTGATCCAACCTGTCCAGGTCCCTCTGCAGAGCCATCCTACCCTCCTGCAGACCAACACTTGCCCCCAGCTTGGTGTCGTCTGCAAACTTCCTGAGGGTGCACTCAATTCCCTCACCCAAATCGCCAACAAAGATGTTGAAGAGGATGGGCCCCAGCACCGACCCCTGGGGAACATTTGCGTGTAGTGAAAGGCCCCTGCACAAAAGCTGTCACTTCCCAGGAGATCAGTGAGCCACACAGACTCCCTATTAAGTGCACCTTCATAAGCCTGAAGTCCCACGGCTCCCTTAATAGTCAAAAGGAGGTAGATCAGATGAAGTTAGGCTCCTGCTGTTTTCTTCTGGAGAGTGATTTGCTATAGCCACTTCTTGGGCTATAAAGGCAACCTGAGAAGGTTAACCTAGCAAAACCATGGGTCACCTGTGTGAATGCCCACCACCATCACACACACAGCAAGCCCTTGCGGCCACTCATCAGTGTTCAAAGTGTCAGTGCGGGGTGCAAGGACCGGACCCGGTGGCTGGGAGGGAGCGGTACACACGCTGCTGCTGTCTGGACTGTACCTATTATGTGGATAAGCAATCAGCTCCTGTCTCCAGGGCTGTCAATCTGGAACCTTTCACCAGCACTAAATTCACTTTAGAAAAATAAAATAGAGAGACAGAGAGATTAGTCAGACTTCTGAAATGCTTCAAGAAACTTTAATGTTATTATCTAAGCAGAAAGATATCCAGCAATTCCTCAGCTATTTAACATAATAGGCAGTTGCTGACAAACGACGTTATCGAGCGTACACTCTTGAGTGAGGAAGAATGATACGATCTTGCTTAAATTGTATTTTAACAAACATGCCTATCTAACAATTAAGCTACAGCAATTTTACTCTAATAGATGCTTTTGCTGCTTAATATAGATATTTACATGTTCATTTGTAGCCCCCAGAGATCACACAGCTGCCAGACTCCCAGCTGCCACCACCCCATTCCTCCCCCTACGACTTGCTCTAAGCTTTGGCTACAGCTCTTGATCTAATGAAGCACTTTAAAATACAAATCCCACTGTTTTCTTGGCCGTGGAGCTGAGCTCACTGGGCTGTGTTTGAAACAGGCTGTCTGCCAGCCAGACACCCTTACTCACCTAAGCTAATTTTACTCCATCTGACGGCAAAATTAGTTGTTCCCCCTCCCTCCTTATCAGAATCCTGTTGCATTATACGCAATGCTACGAAAGCCTGGAAAGGGCGATCCTCCTCAGCATGCTTGGCATTTACCCTGTCCCTCCTACCACGACATGGTGTGAGGGCTGTCCTGCCTGGAACCAACTCTGCGGCCACCGTGGGCTGTTTCGGGCAGGATGGGCACCAGAAGAGGCAGCAGCTCTTGGGTTGAAACTCTGCAATCCGATTCACAAGGCATTTCCCAGATAAGGAACTTGCAGTGGGAGGTGGCAACAGGGAACTTGGGCGCTGGCAGCGTTTTTCCATTCTCCAGTTACTCTGTGGTTCAGCTTGGGACAGACACGAGCCTGATGTAATATGCTGTGTGCTATTTCAAGGAAACAGAGCCCATGTCCTTCAGGCCAGCCCTTGGAAATTTTAGTAGATAAGAAATCCCACTCTGAATGTTTCTTACAGTCTCAGATGAGAGAAGTAGGTAATGCTTTCTTTTAACTCTGCTAGTGAAATACAGTTGTTTCATCTAAAATCCCAGAAGCGAGGTGCCCGTAGCTCAGCATTTCATGTGCACACACATTTTTAGCATTGATCTAGCAGAAGGTGGCAGGCAGAAATGAATGCATGGCTAGCAAATTGAGAGTTGTTAGGGAACTGTGAAGTAACTTGTCTGTGGACTACGATACCAAAAGCCACAGAGTGATGGAAGTAATTGGCTCCTTTTCCTTCTGGCATAAAGATGCTTTGTTTCGCCTTCAGGTCTCATCTGTTGTTCTGTTATATGGGTGAAAGATCTTCTGGTCCAGATGCTGCCTTTTGCCTTCTGAACACAGTTAGAGGCAGGATACTGAGCTTGATGGAGACTGGGTCTGATCAGGAGGCTATTCTTATGCAGGAACCAACATCGCTCTATCCTTAAGTAACTTCTCCAGCAATAAGAAAAAAGCTCAAACTTCTCTATGAAGTGATTTGGCATGAATAATTCTGTAAGCTATAGACAAAAGGGCATATTCTTCAATATAAATTGATTTATGTTTTCTGGCAATTTGGCCTAGAGCTTTTTTTTTCTGACTTGCATACCATTGTGATGGTTTTGTAAAACATTGTCAAAGAGAAGTCATTGTGAATTATCTTGTATTATGATCAGCCCCCCGTATCGTAACAAGGGACGTCCAAAGAAGTTATTTCCTCCCCCTCCCCCTTGTTGAGTGATAAACCCTCATACCAAAGGTGCCTGCAAGGGTTGGAAGGCCAGAAAATATGTTCCATTTTTTTTCTCATTTAAAACAAAACCACATCTATTTAACCATAATCAAGGAGGGAGGCAACACCACTCCACTTGGCAAACAAACTTATAGTAAGTGCACTTGCTGGAAAAATTTATAGTTTGTTCCTGAAACACAGACCGAGTATATTGATAGCACAGCACAATCTGACTTGTTTCCTGCGTGGCAAAGGGAATGAGCATCCTCCCTAAGTCTAGAGCTGACCTGTTTTCTGCAAGGTGATAGGATGCCTTCATTTATAAAGAGGCCCAATTAGAATCAGGATGATAGAGCTATGCGATGAATTTAGGAAATTCCTCGCCTCCCAGAAGGAAGAAATGCATCTTCTGAAATAACTTGTGGAGGATAATAAGTTACCCCTGGTAGAAGTGATCCCTGGGCTGCTCCAAGGACAGGCAGAGTACCACATTGAAATATTTCCAGTGAACACCTTTTCCCTAATCTCCTGCAAACTTTCTAGAGATGAACCGAAATGCCCTTGTAGAGGACTGTCCCAACTAAAAAAGCACTGCAAATGGTGGTCAGCATTGGACAACTAACTAGAAGGTACCCTTGAACCAAGAATTTGGCCAAATATGGAGGTGTTAATGCAGTCGACAGTGACAGCACAATTGTGGAGGATGTCTCTGGAAAGCATCTTCCAAACCACACCCAGCAAAGGAAAGCTGAGTCTCAGATAACCAGAATCGTGGAAATATTTTCCTCTGCCTAGCATATGTCCAAAAACTCCTGGAATGAGACTCCTGCAGATCTTGCATAGAAAAGATTTCAGTCTGCGGAAAAGCTCTGCTGACATTTGTCGCACGGCTTCTTGTCACTACCACCTCGTGAAGTGCCTTCCCCTCAGGATGTGGAGGACATCAGATTAGATTACAAATTTGTGTAGCTCGAAATAGTGTGTTGAATGTAGGTGTTCAGTGCTTTAAAATTAAATGGAGTTAAATTTGATCTCAAAACTTCACATGGAGTGAAAAATTGAATCCCATTGTTTTGTAAAGTTGGAACTGAAACATTTAGACTGGTTCAGAAACTTTTGTTTTCTGTTGTTGTTCATCTCTTTTGGCCAAAACTCCTAGCTTAATTTTATATAGCTTCAAGAAGAATTGTGAATGGACTTAAAAAACCCCCAACAAAACAAAAATACCCACCAAACCTACCTTAAAACAAATGCCCTCAGGTGGAGCTGCTTCTGAGAATAGGCCATGTGAGAGACAAGAGCCAAGGTTGTGATTTTCATTTTCTAGTGCTTTCAATGTAAAACTATGACTTTTTTTTTCTTCTTCAGTTACTCATGCGGGCTGAAATTTTTTCCTGCTGCTTCATCTCTTAAAACCAAAGTAGTCTTTTCTTTCGAGGAACAAATTGGGAGGAAATGATGTTGTATTACCTATTAAAAAACCCAAACAAACTCACAGCTGTTTCAGTGTGAAACTCTCAAATGTCCACACAAAAAGACCTGACATTTGTTGATGGGAGATGGGGGCCTCACTCTGCTGATGTCCATTTTTCTGGTCCTAAATTTGCAGCTAATTCCGTCTCCAGCTGTGCATGCTGCATGGTTTTGGAGGCTCTGTTTCTGAACTGTTGGTGCATGGAAGAGGAAGAGATTGCTGTCTGTGCTGTCGTACCAAAAATAGAGCTTCATTTGCTCTCCACCCCACTTCATTGCTGCAGCCTCCTGAGTGAGGCAGCCCTAAGCATCATATGATGAAGGAGCATGTGATCGTAGTGTTGGGGACATTGTTGTAGTGTGTGTGCATATGGGGAACAAATTTTGATTGCACAATCAAGCATAATTCAGGGGTTTCCTAATCACTGAAATCTTGACTCTGCAACCTTATGAATTTTCTTACATCTGTGGTGGTGTAATTCATTGCTATAATTGCAACAGTTGGCTGGGGTTTTTTTAAACTGTGATATAGCAAAAAGCTGAAATAGTAAAAAATTGAGAGTCTTGGGGTCTGTGACATTATAGACTGTGTCAAGTGTCAGGTTCTGATATGAATATACATTTGGAATTACCTCACTATAAAATGCAGCTTTCCTAATCGATGTTATAAAAATCTCTGCTTGTATTTTGGATAGCTCACAATACTGTGCTTTCTCCTGGGTAGTGGCCAGGTAGTAGCCACTTGTCACTGTCATAACTCTTACAGCTCTGTCATGGCAGCTTCATGTGGCTGCGTCATCATCCTTAGCCTGCCTATACTGAGCTGTGGCAGAGCACAGATGATATAGGAAGGTGTAATCCTTTCTGTCTTGCGGGCTGCAATCTAAGGATAGGTCATACAAGTTTGGAGAAAGGAATTGCAACTTTTTCCCCAAATCTTTGTGACTATGACTGCATCAGTCAACAAGGGAAGACCAACCAATGCCATCTACTTGGACTTCTATAAAGCTTTTGACACAGTCCCGCAGGACATCCTGATCTCTAAATTGGAAAGATATGGATTTGAAGGGTGGGCTATTCGGTGGATAAGGAATTGGCTTGAAGGCCGCACCCAGAAAGTAGTGGTCGATGGTTCTATGTTTGGGGGAGGCTGGTGATGAGTGGTGTCCCTCAGGGGCCTGTCTTGGGACTGGTGCTTTTCAATATCTTTATCAGTGACATAGATGATGGCATTGAGTGCACCCTCAGCGAGTTTGCAGGAGACATCAAGCTGAGTGGTGCTGTTGACACAAAAGAAGGAAGGGATGCCATTCAGAGGGACCTGGACAGGCTTGAGACGTGGGCCCGTGTGAACCAAATGAGGTTCAACAAGTCCAAGTGCAGGGTGCTGCGCCTGGGTCAGGGCAATCCCAGACATGAGCACAGCCTAGGAGAAGAACACATTGAGAGCAGCCCTGCAGAGAGAGACTTGGGGGTTCTGGTGGACAAAAGGCTCGCCATGAGCCAGCAGTGTGCACTGGCAGCCCAGAAGGCCAACGATGTCCTGGGCTGCACCAAAAGAGCCGTGACCAGAAAGGCAAGGGAGGGGATTGTCCCCCTCTACTCTGCCCTCGTGAGACCCCACCTGGAGTACTGCATCCAGCTCTGGGGTCCCCAGCACAAGAAAGATGTGGACCTGTTGGAGCGAGTCCAGAGAAGGCCACAAAGATGATCTGAGGGCTGGAGCACCTCTGCTGTGAAGAAAGGCTGAGACAGCTGGGTATGTTCAGCCTGGAGAAGAGAAGTCTCTGGGGAGACCTCATTGGGGCCTTTCAATACTTAAAGGGGTCTTATAAAAAGGATGGAGAGGGACTCCACTCAGGTAGATAATGACAGGACTAGGGCAATGGGTTTAAACTAAAAGAGGATAGATTTAGATTAGACATTATGAGGAAATCCTTCCCTGTGAGGGTGCTGAGGCCCTGGCACAGGGTGCCCAGAGAAGCTGTGGCTGCCCCTGGATCCCTGGCAGTGTTTAAGGCCAGTGGGGCCCTGGCCAACCTGATCTAGAGGACAGCATCCTTGCCTATGGCAGGAAGTTTGGAATCAGATGATCTTTTAAGGTCCCTTCCAACCCAAGCCATTCTATGATATGATTCTTCGGTTTAATTTATATTGTGAGCCCAGTGTTTTGGAGGAGGTTCAATTTACCTTTTCAGAAAGCTTCAGTTTCTATAGATCTCTGCTATTCGTGGTTTTACAGCACCAGGTATGTGAAAATGGCATGTCAGAAGCTGTTTTGATGGCATCACAGTTCAACTGGATGCATGGTGTAAATCCTGGGAAAGATTTCCTGCCCTCTTTTGAATCTTGGAGAGCCTGGCGCAGAGGCAGCAAAACATCTGAATTTTTGGGAGAGTCCTTCAGACAAACCTCTGAGGTTTTGGGGAGTCATAAGTGACCTAAGGGAAATGTCAGTGTTTACCCAATTTGATACTGGAATAAGCAAAGTGGAAAAAGTAGAGACTGAAGGTAGGCAACAAACCCTCACTCCACAGTGTTGGGAAGAAACATTCCTGCTCCAAATGATGTCTGCCCATCATAATTATCTTTAAAATACGTTTTGCAAGTTATGCAGAAAGGGAATGCATTTTAGCTTTGCAGAGAAATTATCTAGAAGTGATGCATTGATTAAAGATACTTCTTGCTCGTCATTAATGAATGTTGTCTTTGTGTCCCCTGTTATTCCAAAGTCTTCTAGTAGTCTCCCACTACATGGGATAGTATAGCACGTGGAGAAAAACACTTAATAGCTGAAGGAGAATATTGCCAATGTTAGAAGCCAAACCAGAGCTGTTCACAGAATGCTATTAGGGCCAGTGATGTCAACGTGACATGTGGCATGAGGAATCCTCTCAGTGTCTGTTGGAAGGCAGGTGAAAAGCTTTGTCTGGTCCAAGCTCAAGATCCGGACAGCCTGAGCAGCAGTACAGGCAGCAAAAGAGGCCTTGGCGAGAGACTAAGCGTAAATCTTGATACCCACACGCCTGCCCTGCTTCGCTACCTGTGATGATGCTGCACCATGATCCTTTGGACTCTTTGTATTGCTGGTAGCTGTTTGGGGATCTGGTGGTTTAGTGGCAGATTCTTCAACTGTTTTGTTTTGGGAGGAACAGAAGCCATGTATGAGTTGAGAAATGTTGTGAGTCTGTGTTACTATAAATTTTTCTGGTCATCTTGTGTTTCTCTTGTATGAAAGTTTTTGAGAATCATCATATAGAGGGGTAAGAGAAACTATGGGCCAACATTACCCACCTTCTGGTACAGGGTGTAGAGCTTTTCTAATTCTCCATACCTCTCATAGAGCATGCTACAACTGCAGAGAATAATGTTATAAAACATTATTGTTTTCAGGATATTTTTTTTCACTTAATACAATCACTTGAATTTATAATTGGGGCTGCCTGCGACATCCTTTTAATCTTGTAATGGTATAATTCTGTAACACTCTATTTGAAATGTCAGCATTAGGGAGGGAGAGTGAGCTGGATAGCCGGAAAATGTGCTTATCCCTAATGCAATTATTAGTACTTTTAAATAACTTGTTCAAAAAGAGAGAGAGGGAGTTATGGACTGCACGTTCGAAGTTTTTCCCCCACCTTGAGATCCACTTTCATCCCTAGTGGAGGTGTGGAAGAAGGGAAGCCAAAGCAATGACATAGCTTCTGCCTTTAGCCCTTGCTAGAAAAACATCCTGTTACACCTAATATTCTCCACAGCAATTGCTTCATCGGCCGCAACCCAGCAAACCTTCCCAATGATGCCAGAGTCTCCTGCATAACAATAACAGACATTGGTGACAGCCACTTGTGGGGTGTGGGTCTGACTCACGGTTCATGTTTGCACCGCTTCCTCCTGCATGTCCACCCCAAAACATGTTCGTGGAGGGAGGCCCCACAGTGCCTCGTCCACTTGGTTCTGCGGCCAAGCCCGGGGCCCCTTCCAGCGTTGCTGCCTGCTTCTGAGGCTGCTCCTGCACTTTTTTTCCTTTTCAATTTCTTGTGTCCCTTCTGGAGGCCTCAATATACCTTTTATCATCTTCAACAGAGAAACTAGACTGATGCCACTCAAAGGTGTCCTAATCAGCAGCAAATGTGTGAGTGGATGCCTCTGCATCGCAGGGCAAGGTGAGTGGTTGGGAGCGTTGCATCTGCTCTCTGATTTGCACGAGGACTGGTATCCAACGTGGTGGATTCAGCAGGAGCTGCCCTGCACGTTCTCCCTTCCCTGCCTGCTTTGGGTGCTGCTCTGAAAACCTGGGGACAGAATACTTTTGTTGACTTTTTAAATAGGTTAAAAAGCACAGGAGGAAATCAGTAATGGTAGACTGTTGGGGTTATTTTCAAACCGTATTTTATTCCCTTAGTCAACTATAATGGGACTGCAGGAGGTTTATGATGAGCTTTAAAAACTCACTGCTGAGTGTGGTGGTTTAATGGTCACAGGGACTTTCAAAAAAGAATATAGTTTATTTTTATGCAGCATTCTTTAAAAAAAAGAAAAAAAAAAAAAGATCAGGAAGTATTTTACAGGGAGGAGGTAAAATAAGCAGTGAATGCTTCCAGGAGCTGGATGCTACTTTGGAGGGAGAAAGGTTGAAGTGGTATATAAAGAAGGACAGGTACCATTACAAGTGGGAAGGATGAGGGGAGAGAATGGAAAGTGAGAGCAATGGGAGAAGGAATATGAATGTGGAGGAGTTGGACAGTATGAGAGGAGAAGGATGCAATTATAGAAAAGGAAAGAAGAGGGGAGACGACCGTTACATTTGCAGATAGATGTGGAGGAACAAGTTTTGACAGGAGGGGAGAGCGATGGGTTTAGTGGGAACTGGCTGCTGAGAAGGAAAGAAGAGAGGCAAGGGCTCTAAGGGGAGGGATGATGGGTGGGCGAGATGTTTGCCTGGCCGAATCAGTGGGTTTCCGTGCTTCTCCTGGAGGTGATGGTTGTGCCCTGCTATGTGATTTCTGGGAATTTAAAGAAACGTGATTCCGATATTACGTTCACTGGTCATGCCACTAGTTTCTGCACAGGAGCACTCTTTCCAAAGGTTGTCTCTGTATGGGATTTGCATGGAAAGAAAGATTGCTAAGCAGAAAGACTCTGAGGTAGACCAAGCATCCAAACTCCTCTTTCAGTGATCACTTATCTCTGATAATAATCTGAGATTATTAGAGATATTATCTCTAATATATAGATAATATAATATTATATTTAATTAATATTATCTCTTATTATCAGGGATAATCAATAAATCAGAGATAATATCAATAATCTGAAGTGATTCACCCTCTGTCAGAGATAATACTTTGTGGTTTTACTCCTAAGTGATTACATGGCTTCTGCAACATGCCCTGTGATGGCAAACCTCAAAGAAAGGCAAGAGCCCATTTGAGCTAGCAGGTTTTCTTGTGTTCTGAATAACGTGAGCAAGTATCTCTGGTAACCCTGTTGAGCACTTGGGCCATGAATACCCAGACAGAAAAGCTTGATATGTAGCAGGATTTGAAGGGCATAAAGAGACATGGTACCTCCAGGGTGGCATCTGCTGCACTTCTTATTGAGGAAGGAATCTCTCAACGTCATTTTAAAGTCAGCATCCAAGAACCAATCTGAAATCCAGCACCAGAGTATTTAACTCCTGTTAGAAGCTCCTTGATAAGCCTTGAAAGTGCTATCCCTGTTTCAGAGACCTCACAGGCCTTTAAGAGATGTAGGCACAGGGAGGTCTGGAGCCATTGGCAAATTGAGACAAGAAATAATTTCCCTTCCCCTGAAGAATGCAAGTGAAGGAATTTTATGCAGATGAAGTACTTGGTTTAAAACAACAACACACCCCCCACACCCCCAAACAAACCAGTCCCCAAACAAAAAACGGGATGTCTCATGACTGGAGAAGGAAATAGTGAGAGAAAATACCAAAGAGCCTGAAGGCCAAAGAGCTTTTATGCCTCACTCTGAAGAAGAGTAGCATAGATTTAATGGTCTCAGGAGGAGGGATGAGGAAGCTACAAGCAACAGAAGTAATTATAGTAAACTGTGCAGAAAATTAGCCTCTCTGAATAGGGTTATGTCTTGACCATTTGTCAGTGAGTAATCTTAGCTTTTCCTTTGGATTCTCCCAATCAGATTTTGCTACAGAGTGAAATCCTGGAAAGCCCAAAGCTTTCCTTAGGGTGCTGCACGTTCCCTCTTGCTGCCCTCCCCGGCTCAGTGTCTCCAGGGAACCTCAGGTGGGGACACCTGGCAGGAGCCGGATGGATGAAGGGTGCTCTTTGTGAGAGTCTTAGATCTTGACGTGTGGTACAGCAATGGAAATGACATTGTGGATTTTCGTTTGGTGTCTTTTTGCCTGAGATGAACCACTGGAAAAAAAAGAAGAAGATATCCAGGAGAGAAGTACTCTATTTCTCTGACCTGCTTCCTACCCGGGTATGTGCGTGCTGCCTACTGTAGACATTAAGGCTGTAAAAGCTTATTGTCAAATCAATTCTGCTCTTACTGAGACCAGAGAGACCAGGAGTCCGCCTTGAAAGACTTTAAATCTTGCCCCTCCCTGATGATTTGCAAAGTTTAATTTCTGTAATGGGCTCTGGTGACAGCGGCATTCACTGTTTTTCCAACAGGAATTGCTGAATGTATGAATGACTCATTCTGTAGGCGGGAAATATAATGGCAGCCTTCGATATCCTGATCTAAGGGTGGAGAGGTTGCGTGGGAGGGGAGGAATGGGGTACGCTTTAAGTTAAATTATCCACCTTGCTTCCCCTTTATCGGGCAGCCCCTCCTTCTCTCAAAGTCCCTTCCTGGCCTGGTATCAGGATAATGCTGAAAGAGGGAAAGGGAAGACTGAGGGACCTCCAGTGGGAGATGAAGTTTATAATATATGCATTTGCCTGGAAATGCCATAAGAAATTAATACTTGTTACAGAAACAGTGGGACTGCATTAATATTTTAATATTAAATGAATATTTAATTTGAAAGCTTTGATTTGAAAGTGAATGAGACAGCCATGACATGAACAGTTGTGCTGTTCCTGTTAAGAAATGTTAATGATTTATTGACAATGTCGGTAGCAATAACTTTACACTGTTTCAGTTATATAATGCCTTTGAAATATTGGTAAAGTGATTCCTGAGAACAAAAAGCAGACTGGCTTCAGCAGCTCTTTTGGGAAGGGTTTATGTTAGAAAAAAGTGTGATTTCCTGCAGAAAGAGGATCCTACCAGGTCCCCCAGAGCCAGGCTGACTGGGGCATTAGGTGGCCCCAGCATCAGCATCCTGTACCAGTTTGGGCCTTCTCTCTTGCTTGAGGTGCCCCGAGCCAACACACTGCTCTGGAAGTGGCTCCTGAGGAGTGGTGCTGAGCCTGGAGGGGCCAAGAGCCAGACTTCTCAGTGATTCCTGCCACGGACCTCGGCACCTTTCATAGCTGAAAACAACTTGCTCCAGAGTCTTATGGCTTTTCTGGCTGAAGATGACTCAGGGTTATCTGTTAATTTTCATGCATTCAGTAATTTTAAACATCAGAAACATCTTTATCACTCAAGCAAGTTTATTTTGTATGTTTTAAAGGGTTGTCAAAGCTGTACCTGTAGTTTCTGACAGCTCTCTTAGGGTTTTATTCTGGGGAGTGAAAGCAGTGAGGGAGCAGAGGAAAACAAGCAGGTCTGTTGTCTTACAAGCATCAAGAGTTAAATCTTAAATTGCAGCTTAAACTGGAAATCCTTAGCTGAATGTGGCTCCAGTGAACCTGAACTAGATGCCTACAGCCTGTAGGCATCAGTTCTGAAGGACTCTCTGCCTATAGTTTTTAAACTCCTTGAAAACTCTTAGAAAAAGCTTCACTCTGTTGAATAAATAGGGATGTGGAATATTTTTGTGACATGGTCTGTTACCCATTAGCTCAGAACAAGGAAAATTCATCTAAAAAATAATTAAAGAGACACTTTGGCATGGTGTCTTGAAAGCTGTACCATGCGGTAGGTTCCCAGTTCCAGAAATGTGTTTCTTCTTAAGGCCAATCTTTGCACAAAATTAAGAGAAAAATGAAACCTAAATTCATAATGTGACCCAATCTAAACAAACAGAGAGTGTTTTTCTTCCCCCTTTTTTTTACCTCTCTCCCCTCCCTCCTCCCCAATTTCATGCCATTGTTACAGTCAGCCTTACTGAAAGTAAGTTAGTGGAACAAGGAAACAAAACCCCAGTATAGGATGCGGTTTAAAGTACTGGTTCTTCAGTCTGATAATCTTTCTCATTCTTCAGTTGCATTTTTCTGATGGCAGTCTTGGTGAATTTAGTGTTGGCAAATGATGCTAGGCATGGAAGGATCAAGGTTTCGACTTATATATGTCAGCTTGTGGTTTTGTCTGCAGCACCTTTGCTACCTCCTGCTACCCTCTCATGAATTCTAGGTGAGGTTTTGAGGAGCGAAGGCTCATGATGTCCTCCCACAAATCACGTCACAGAAGGCAATCAAAAAGGATCAGATCAACTCGATAACCTTGGCCATACTTGACAAGGTTGGAAAAAGAGCAACTATCACTGCAACCTGGTAGTTGAATATGTAAACACCAACTTCTATTTAAATCCTTCATGACCACTGATGTAATTGGAAGGGTAGGCACCAACATACCTATATAGCTCTGGATTTTGGTTGATTTGCCCTAGCCTGTACAACGGGGCTCATCACCCCACTCACCTTTACCGAGAAAGCTGCCCGTATTCCCCACGAAGTAATTGCTGTAAACTCTTTGTACAGCTATTCCTATTAAAAGTTGGCAGTACGTTACTTGCCACAAAGCGTGCACTGTTTTGGAGCACGTGCCATTTTAAGGGCTGAAATATTGTGAATACTGCTAACAAAGTTGATTTCATTTGTGAGCAGAAAACCTCCCTATTTTTCGTAGTAACTGTTCAGTAAACTATTCTGACAACAACTCAAGTCTGATTGAATTAAAATCAGTCCAACCTTTCTTTAGTGATGAACTGAACTGCAAAGATTTTGGTATCCTAGAAAGAGTTGCTAACCTTTCTGGGGAGGTCCTATAGCATTTAATAGCAAAGGGTACCTTTTTGTCTAAATATTGTGAACTATGGAATTTAATGAGATGTGTATTGCTATAGAAAGGTACTTTAGAGAATTAATTTTGAAGTCTTGTAGGTTTAAATGTTTTCTAAAAATAGCATTGAATATATACAGGGCTTTGTGCTCCTATGCCTATTTAGTTTTGGAGCGTGTTTTCATGTATTATTTGGGTTTTCATTTGATGCATTTTTCTTTTTCCTCGTTCTTTTTTAAAGCATTGGTGGCAAAGGAATGAAAGGAGGCTATTTTTTGCTACAGGAAAAATTTTGATATTTCAATTCCAGTTTTGGCCTGCTGAGGAATTTTCTATTTTCTTGAGATTCTTAACCAGGTCATTCACGTACTCATCGGTTTAATTACCTGCCTTAGCAGTGTATCTGAGCTGCCATTTCAACAGCCGGTCCATTTACTGTGTCCAATTCCGTGCGCAGATATACTTGTGCAATAACAAGCGGTTTTAAAACTAGGATACGTGAAATATCCTCCAATACAAACAAGGTTATATTTTTCTCAGTTCCAGTTCTCTGCAGCTTGAATTGCTGTCCATATGATGTTTTCTGTTTTTCTATGCTAGTGGGCAAACAGGCTTTGACACTCAACAGCGTGCTGTATTGCATCAGAGAGATCTGCTCCGTATCACTGGAGAACCGGGTATCACCTCAAAGAGCAAAGGGAATTTTTGAAAATCCTGTTAAGTGCATTAACAATGAGCTGGGGATAAAGTCAAAACCCTGCTTAGGCGTTTCGATTGAGAGTTGCCATACAACTGTAGCCAGTGGTGGGTCTTGGCTGAAAATGTATTTATACATGAAGACAGATAGAGATGGATTTCACTAGTTTAAACGCAGCTTTAGCGCAGACAAAAGCAATAGGGGGTGGCGGGGAAAGCACAGGCTGCCACCACCCTCACATATGGCAATCGTTTCCTATAATGCTTGCTATATTGTATTTATTTCACGCAGTGACATATCACAGAAAGCCACCGATGCCAAATACTTAACCAAAAAAACCCCAACCTGCAGCTTTTAGTGAGGGCTGTCCTCCAATTTACTTGTGTTTTGTTGTTGGTTTTTGTTTTCCTTCTGCTTTTTATCTGTCTGGTTTCTATTTCCACTCTTTCTGTTCTTCCCCTCTCTGTTTTGTTTTGTCTTGTTTTGTTTTTTACTGTACTTGAGGAATCTCAGTTGCACTGAGAAGCCCGGGAGGTATGAGTGGAATGTTTTAATACATCCCTGCCTGAACTTTCTTTTGACAGATCAGTTCATATCTGTAGGTTCTGGGGGGAAGAGTGTCGGGGGGTATGGGGAGATGAAGCAGCCGGGCTGCAAGACTGCTAGGGGGACGCTTGACAGCGTGGCTGGGATCAGGAAGGGAGGACTCTTGAGTGCTTGCTTCAGGTGCCAGGAGATGACAGATAAAATTATGAGATTTTTTTCGAATTCTGAAGTTAAGCACATAACTGAAAAGACTAGATATATCTTGCAGGCAGACAGGTAGGTAAGCACCTTGCTCTGCGATGCCAGGTCCCACCTGCCTTGCTCTGAATGTCAGGTTTAAGGTATAATCTGCAGTTTGGCAGAGGTTGGTTCAGATGCCGGGTATGTTGTGTTTGGACTGACGTAGGTTCCCGCATGAGCTTGGGGCAGAAGCTAGCCCTTAACTACTGGTTTCTGGGTGAACTCAAGGACCCCAGCCCAGGCGAGGATCAGATGCCTGGGAGCGCTGGAGTCAAGGACTTGACGTGGGCCCTGTGTGCTGTAAAGACAGGACAAACTGCTGAATTCGGATCTGCTGCTGAAGGCTGTGACGGCCTGGCTGGGAGGGTTCCCCACTTGGCTCCATACCTTGTGTGTGCATGGGACACTGCAGCTGTGTTTTTCAAATGCCATTCAAATGAAAGCAGAAAGGGGAAATCCCGTTTCACTGGGAATAGCTCTCAAATGCAGAGAGCAGCTTTTCTTCTGAATTCTGTCTTTTGGCTTTGTTGCTGCAGAATGACACACAGTGTCTTTCTCTTGATCAATTTGTTTATCATTTGCTTGATTATCTTCTTCAATAGCAAGATACGACAGGTTTCTCTTGTTAATCCTGTTAGTACTGGCATTGGAGGAGAAAGGTAGTTTAGGAGAAACATTTGGCTATGTTAAACTTTCTTCTAGATGATGACTCTGAATACCAAAACATGGCCTGATATGTAGGAATTTTCTAGATTATTCCTGAGCAATGTATTTCCATCTGTCTGTCTGAGTCCTGCTCCTTGTCTTTCCTCATACATACTTATGTGCTAGCACCAGATTTTCCTTCTGGCTTTCAGAGCTGCTTCTGTGGCTCTTCTGATAAAGTACTACGGTTTGCTGACTCCACTTTGGGGAAGCTGACAGAGCAGCAAGCAGAGCCCTCTTCTTCATCCCACCTCTGGGACCCACTTCTCCTCCAGTGGCCAGTGCCACCCTGCGTGTGGGAGCCCACCCTGGTGTGTGAAGCTGGAGAGCCACCCCACCGCTTCTGCTGTATTCCTCCTCCAGGAAGTTAATAATGACTTCTCTAATGTTTTAAAAGTTATGTATGCCTAGAGGAAGATGTCAGAGCCAGAGCACTGGAAGACTGATGACCTCCTGTGTATCTTCTGAACAGGTACCCAGCTAGCGGAGGCCTCGTATGCCTTTCCAAGGAAGCCCCCTCCCCTCCCTGCACCAATGCATGCCATTTATCTTGTGACGAAAACATTAGTAGGTCTAAGAGGATAGTTTAGTCTCCAGAGCTCACCTAGTCCTTGACCTCTGGGCTGAGACTTGCTGTGGGGCAGTGAGTAATTTACAGCAACTTTAGTGCTGCGTTTTGTATTGTGGATACAAACCTCTTCAGGCGAAACGTATCTGCTAATGTACCGTATGTTTACAAAGGCAGGGAAGCCCTGTGTAAGAAGCAAGCCCCCATCTTTTCTGTCTTAGAGTTATTTGACTGTCTGGTGGTGTCTTTGGTTCAGTGAAATACTCTTCTCTCCTCCCCTGTAGCCCTCCCCGTTTGGTCTTGGCTGTTTTGGGGCCCTGAGTATTACAGTGCATCCTGGAGATGGATTGGAGGTGGCCCCACAGGATGTCCGGGTGGGATTGCGGGTCCTGACATGGATACTGCTCCTCGAGTTACAGGCTGCAGCAAGGCAGCCCAAAGAAACTGAAAATGATTGGGCATGAATAAAGCAATGGCCCTGTGCAGTCCTCCTCCTGCAGGTCATAAACCAACTACAGTATTTGCAGATCACTAGGAGATACAAATTGCAAGGAACTTTTCCCTTCACTCGACTGCTTGTCTTGTTCCCCTTTCCTGTCCAGCCAGATCCAATTCTCTTCCCGCAGCGTTTCACCCAACCCTAGAAATGCTGGAGGGTGTATTAGCTTTGGGTGAGATGGTTTGGGAACCACATAACACATCTTGCGTGCTGGAAAATCAGGGGATTTCCTAGTGCATTCTCCTGGGTTTTACCTGTTTTTTCAAGAGCAACATTTGGGATCCCCTCCTCACACTCTCAGAAATTCCTCAGTGGGCAAACGGCGCAGAAGCGATAAAAACGGTGTTCTGCTGTTCTGGGTTTCACCATCCTGGTTTGATCTAAGGATCTTAAATCTCTGGGCAAACAGACTTTTTGAATAGGCTTTATTTTAGCCTCCTTAAATAAGAGGGGAAAGCAAGACACAGAATTTTAGTGTTCTTGTTGGGGTTTTAAATCTGTGCAAGAGGGGCAGGGGACTCCAAGCAGGCCTTTTGATACAAGGGCAATGCCAGGAGGGCCTGGGGAGCTGGGAGCTCGCTCCTGCCAAAGGCACACCGGGATGACCCTTGGCTGCCCCGGTGGTGTGGGGTCTGCTGGGCATGGTGCTCTGGGCACTTGCTGGGACCCAGGAGGTCCTTCCTCCTCTCGGTATCTTTTGCTTTAGGCTGTGATTTTGCTGCCCCCATCAGTCTGTTGATTTAGGAACCTGTCTCCTTTGCCTGTGTGATGCCCTTCTGTATCGGGATGTGGCCCTGCAGGAGTGCGTGGTAAAGGGCCTGGCCGCAACGTCGCCCGATGGGACCCAGTGGGGCTCCTCACATCAGCCTTGTGCATCCTCATGCATGCATCTTGTGTCACAGGGACGTGGCCTTGGAGTGGCGACTGGGCACCACATCAATGAGGTCCGGTGGCTCTTCTCCTCTTCACGTCTCAGCAAGGATTTCAGCTGGGCAGTCTATTCACCCAGAATTACAGTATACAGGCCAAATTAAAATGGAACCACTGAATTAATCAGCATTTACGTGGTTTAATTAAAGAGGAAGAATGCGCCCCGTTGCTTGCATCATCTAGTGTCTTTTTGCTCCCACCACGATGTTGTAGAATAGAAATTATTGCCCCACCTCCATGAATGTATTTCAAGAATGTGGTAAAAAAAATAGAAAGAATATGGAACTTTTCTGGAAATACGATATTTCATGAGGGAAATTTGAAGGATAAAGTAACTGAATTCCAGGCGAACAGGCATCAGTATTGTTAGCAAATACAGCTCTCTGCAGGGCAAAAAAGAGTGGTATGCCCAGTTTAAAAAGGAATTTATAGCCACTGACTGCAAATTACCTTATGAAATTACTGATACCTTTGTAAAGTCATCAATTATATGTTTAGTCTTGATTGTAATTTATTACTCTCCTTAATTGTTCAGTAAACTTTTCTGGATTAAATGGTATATTTCAAATTGACGTGAAGCTGGTTTATTGTTGTAAAATAACATAGGGTGTACTTTACATATGGGACATCTGAGGGAACAGCAGTAGAAAAGTCTCTTATCTACTGGTAAAGGCGATGTAGGACTGGTGTTCTGATTTCTGCTCAAGTTAGCGTAGTTTATGGAATCATGAGCATGCAGGCAATACTTATAAAGGACCCTTAAAATCGGGATTGTTATTAGTATGGAGTGCAACGGTAAAGGCAGCACATAGACCTTTGATTGTTCTTCCTTTTTAAAAGAGGAAGAGGAAGGATATACAGAGAAAGCATTTAAAGATCTGGTGAATTTACACTGAGTCCAAATTAGGTCTTCTGTTAAATCTTTTCCAGGACTGAACATGTTTGACATTTTTTTATTGTTGATTTTTCAGTTATTAGCATTTCTGCGTTTTCTCATGCTCACAAGGAGCTGTAGCCACCTAACACAACCCTGTCTCATTGTCTTGTCACCCAGCGAGTGGCTCTGCCTCCTAAGAGGTGCTGGACTTCATGGGATTCACAACCCAGGATGCCCAAATCTCTTTTTCTTTGAAGCTATTCTTGTCTCTTTGGGTTTCATTCCTCACTATTCTGTGGAGGCAGCGTGATTCCTATCATACCATTGTCGATTGCATAAAATATTCCCTGAATCCAACACGTTGCATTAAAATCTGCTGTCTGGGTCCTGTCTGATTCTGAACAGAGTAGCCGTTGGATTGCGTTTCAGCGATCCTCAAGCCAAGCCAAGTTTGGAGAGACTTGATTGGGATATCGGTGAGGGGTAAAACCCATGCAAATCTCTGCTGTGATTGATGGAGTTGTGCACAGTGAGGACAAATATGTACAAATACTTGCCCAAAATAGTAAGGCCTCAATTCAGCTGTAACTGGCAGACTTTTCAGCTCCACTTTCAAGAAACATTGTTTTTAATTGACCTTCATGTGAGTGATTTGAAGAGCCAACGCTGCTTTTCACAACGAGGTTTCAAATGGTGGAATCTCCCATCGTATGTAAAATTTGTAGTTTTGCTGTATTGTGAGTGATTAAACCTGACCCCCAGGGAGCCAAAAATAATGCTCTGTGACTTCCTTGCCTAATTAACACAGAACAAATGTGAAAATGTGTACATTACAGTAAATTGTGTGCTAATTGGCCTTAGAGAAATACTAAATACAAAGAAGAAATGGGCATATAATTTCAAACATATTTGAGAGGTTTTGCAAATAGGAGAAAAAAAAAAGTTGAAATTTGACAAAACCATTATTTGTTATGATTTATTCACTCAGCTCTAGTCTTGAACCTGGGAGTTATTGGCAGCTTCAGCTAAGATTCCTGCTGAGTATTTCTACTTATAATGACTGCATACAGCATGTAGCTCAATGCTATTTTTTTGGCATAATATCATAAATATCTATTTTAATTCTTGTCTCTATATGTGTATCTAGGGTTTGGTGCTTTTTTTCTTTCCTTTTTCTTGCGAAAATACCTCTAGATGCAGGACAATATCCTGCTCCCTTTACTTAGGAGAATACTCCACTCGAGTTCAACAGGAGGATTATTCTCCTTGGGTAGAAACCCCTCTGCCAGAAGGCCCGTACATCACTTAAGTACTGGCTTAAGCAGAGAATAAATGTCCATCTGTGCAGGGTAGAATTTCATCTGTTGTCAGGGAAGTTAGATCTGACCCACAGACTTAAGGAATCCCAGATTTACTCGCTATTCCTAAAATCACATCTCTTCTACTCTCTGTTCTTTATCACTCAGGACTCAAGAGTTTATGTATCACATTTTCTTTATGCTTTTGCTATGTCTTAGAAATAATACTGGTTGAACGTGTAATTCTTTCTAAATTCCATCTTTTCCTACTTTCTCTGTCTACTGTGAGTATAGAAAGCTGAGCTTTGGGCCTTTCCTTTGTAGCGTAAGAACACCCCAGAATTTGTTACTGGAATTGCAGTCTGATGCATTGAAGTGTTGTGTTTTGGTCGCAGTGAAGCCTTTTCTTTTGCCAGTAATATTGTAAGAGATAGAAGGTCAAATATGTTCAAAATAAAGTGGTGCAGTGCTGTCAAATTGAAGTGTTTCAATAATTTTCTTTGATGATTTCAGCCACGTCATAATGTCCCTAAGAAACATTGTGGTTTCACAGAATTAGCTTTTTCCACTGGAAAAACTAGAACCTGTCTTAATTAAGTTAAAGAGCCTACTCTTCCAGACTCAACATGGGTAAAGTTCCTGAGAACTTTGGAGAAAGCAGTATCCCCTGGTTTAGCTCTTATTTGAAGTTGAACACGTTCACTTTACGTTTTTGAATTTTTGCTTGATTTGCACTGTCTGTGTTAAATTAGAATAGCAAAGTGCAGTGCTTAAGCTTGATCATAAATTGTTTCTGCTGAGCAGGCACGTACACATAAGTGTCTTTTTTGCAATCCTTCGAGTTCTTCAGGACATTTTTGGGAGTTTAGACCATGATATAGTTTGTTTCTTAGCTAACAATTTCCTCTTGGGGGTTGAGAGGCTTAATTGCTTTGAGGTCTTGTATTAAAAACTTTGGAGATGTTGCCAGTATTTTGTGTCATTCTTGTAAGTAGAGCTGTTGTGGAGAAACGGCTGGTACAGTTAGAGAGGGGCCAGTCAGATTGTCTTCTGGTGGGACTTTGGGGATATATCGAACATCTCTGAAAATGCCAGTTATACATTCTTGAGTGTTTGCAAATTAGTAAAGAACTCGAAAAGCATCTCCCAGAAACGTTGCAAACATGCAACAACTCTTTCTCATTGAAAAATTTACTTTCATTAATTATATGATGTATATTTTAAGTGTTAGCGGTCAAAACAAACCCATACTAACAGAGCAATCTGCAAAAGCAGGTAGATTACAGTCCCAGGAAAACTCTCTGGCATGATTGCTGTTAAAAGTTTATAGGAAAGTAAGGTGTGACAATCATTAATTTTGTGATGGAAAAGGAGGAGGATACGGGTTCCTGGGCTTGTGACTGAGTTTGGTGCAATTTAAGTTGGTTCTACTGGAATTCTTCTGAGTGGAATAGTGGCCCATAGATTCAGAGTATACTACTGCTAAGTCATTTCCCCTTATTAAGTACTTAGAAAAATCCTTTTTGTAGCCATCAGGGGGAGCTTTTGAGATCTTTCAAGAGTGAAAAAAAATATTAAAAAAAAAAAAAAGAGGAAAAAAAGAAACGTCCCAGCTCAGAAACAGAGATCTACAAACCAGCAAGCAGCCAGAATCTTACCTGTGGCTACAACTAAGCCAGGGAAACCAGGGGAGCTGAATCCTTAGGCTGAAAAATTAGCAATATTGAGAGAGGATTTTTGACTCAACCCACCAATAAAATTAATTTTTTTTTTTAAATTATTTCAAAAAAACCGGGAGTCTTTGGAGCATTCAAAAGCCAAACCCTGCTCTGTTGCTACAGCTTCTGGAAGGCAAATGCTCTTCAAAAAGCTTCTCTTCTTTTATCTCCTGATGATTCGATGGGGACCTTTGATGCAACATTTGGATTAGCTGCACACAACTGCACTGAGGGGGACCACAAAAGGGGGAGCCTGGCTGATTGCATAACTTTAAGAAAATAATAAGAGGAAAAGAAAGAATTAGGAAAAGAGAGAGAGAGTGAAAAAGAGAGAAAGAAAGAAAGCAAGAAAGAAAGAAAGCAAGAAAGCAATTAAAAAATATCTGAGACTCAAGTTTCAAGACTCTTTATGTGCTGCAGAGGAGCATAAGGTTTACCAGCAAAGTGCAACGGGGAGTCTGAGAGGAGAAATAGCTTTCTCTCTTGCCAAGAAAAAAAAAAATAGGAATGTGTGTTTTGGACTGGACTGAGAAAGAAAGCTGGGGAGATTGCAAAAAGGGGGGTGCAGGATTTTTGTCACATTGATCCATTCATCTTGATTGTCTGCTTTAAAAAATAAATAAGAGGGGGGAAANAGGAGGGGGTTGTGGCTTATGTTATAAAGGAGGCCAAAAAAATAAATAGATTAGAGCATCTTTGGGGGGGAGGGAAATCAGTGGGTCTGAGTCTTGGAGAAAGCTGGGGGG
>VWZZ01001807.1:2653620-2838219 GCA_013399095.1 Psophia crepitans | reverse complement strand
AGGAGGGGGTTGTGGCTTATGTTATAAAGGAGGCCAAAAAAATAAATAGATTAGAGCATCTTTGGGGGGGAGGGAAATCAGTGGGTCTGAGTCTTGGAGAAAGCTGGGGGGTGTTTTGTTTTTTTGTTTTGTGTGTATGAGAGAGTGTGTGTGTGTTTTTTTTAAGAAGAAAAAAATAAAGGGAAGAAAATCCAGCAGAGAAAAGAAGAGAGAGAGGAATTCCAGCTGTGGAGGAATAGAGGAGAAGAAGACAGATAGAGGAGGAAGAACAGAGAAATACATTTCAACCAAGGAGGAGTTTTGATTTATTTTGTTTTTATTTGTTTTAAGGAAAAAAATAATCTATAAGCAGGAAAAAGAAAGAAAGAAAAAGAAAAAAAGAAAAGAAAAAGCAACTGAGAAGGGTTATAAAAAGAGCAAATACCAAGAAGGGTGAACAAGAGAAGAAAGTCAAGGCAAGGAGGAGCCCAAAGCTGGCAGATCGGGAGGATTTGCAGGGGAGAAGGGGGGGGAAGATTGGAAATGCAGCTCTGGAGTTTGCTGCTGCCTCTTGCGCTTCTCTGTACAGCCCTAGCCAGTGGACCCGAATGTGGGATGGACGAGCGCTCCCGCAGGGCAAGAAGGGACACCAGGCACAGCCGCCAGCTCCGCTACACTGCCCCGGGCACCTGTGCCACCAGGTTAGCCCGAGGAAGGCGCTCCACTGCTGGGCTGGAGCCTGGGCATGTCCCCCGCAGGAGGCAACAGCGGGAGGTAAAGGACGAAGAGGAGTCCCTTACCCCGAGCAGGGCGCTCTATTTCAGTGGACAAGGTGATCAGCTGCGGCTGAAGGCAGATATTGAGCTGCCCCGAGATGCCTTCACTTTGCAAGTGTGGCTGAAAGCTGAAGGAGGACAGAGATCTCCGGCTGTCATTGCAGGTAGGTACTTCGTCATGCCTGTGGCTGCAGCATCCCTTTTACGTTTCGGGAGCCGGCAGAACAGCCAGCTGTAGGCGTGCGTGTGTGTAGGATATGTGTGTGTACATTTAAATGTGCGTGTGTGCCTTGCAACATACAGATGTATGGGAGTGCATGTGGAAACACGCTTGGGTGTGTTTATTATATATATTTGGCGAAATACCGGAGCTCAGCAAACTGTCTGAAAGTGTATGCTCGCAGAAAAAGTTATGTAAACTTTTGCATAGGGAAATGGCAGTATCCTGGGTAGTTTCTTTATTTCTGTGTGTACGGATTAAGGTGCAGATAGGAGAGAGCGCTCTTACGGTGGGTTTTTACCTAATTTTCAGGTTGGAAAACTGTAGACAGAGCTTTTGAAAGTAGCTTGTATGTACGTATGAAAAGAAATGTGTCTGTCCAGTGTGTGGCTGCAAAGAAATGCATATCAAAGGTCCCTATACGATTTCCTTAGTTTTATTAGCTCTTTAGTCTACTTCACTGTTACCTTTGTGGACGCAATGTTAGCATGTGGTTTCCAAAAAGCTATAAAGGAACTTTTGGCTATTGTGAAACCTCAAATGAATCAAATGAGTTTATAAAGTTCCCAACCCCTCGACACTCAGCTAGGGCTGGGACTAGCACTGCAGCTAGAGGATGTGTTGAGTATTTTTGTCTCCCCTTAGCAATGGCAAGTGTAACACAAATGATCGTAAGGTCAAATAGCCCTATAAAATCATTTAGTACTCAAAGCAGCTACCAGTCTAAGCTCTCTAAGCTGAACAATAATGAGCAATATTACACTTTTTAAATTTAAATTTTATGAGTCCATCATGAATTTGGGTCCTTTTCCCCCTACGTTCGCTCCATCTCCCCCCCTCCCGCCGCCTCCCGCCCGCTCCCCGCTTTAGTGATAAAGTGCAGCGAAGTTGTCATGAAATTGGATACTTTTCGGAGGGTTACAAACCCTTATAAACGTCGCCACATCCATCGTTGCTCTGAAGGAAGTCACAGAAAATGGAAATGCCCTTAAAAAAAAAAAAGTCAGAAAGAGAAAACCGGGGTGGGGGGGTGGAGGGGGTTGGGGGGTAGGAAGACATGTTTTACAGTTCTTTTGGCAAGGAGATTCCCTGAAAGTTTCCATGTCCTAGGATGCCTTAAAGAGACAGGGAGGATTTCCCCTTTCCCTTTAACTGGAGTCACTTCCCACCAGAAGGCAGCGGATGCTGGTGCCGGTGGCTGGCCGTCTCTGCCCGACCGCCCTCATTCTGTGATTTTCTGCATCTCCGCTGCCCCATCCCTGACCTGCACGACTGTCATCTTGCAAGAAAGTTGCTTTGTCCTAAGGAAAACAAAACCGAAGATAAACTCGGCAGTGCATTTCCTTAACTTTCCCCAGTCCCAGCTGCTCTGCTCACTTGGGAGAGGGACGCTGGGGTGTGCGGCTGCCGGGGTGGGCAGGAGGTGCCAGCCACGGGCTGGTCCCTTTTGCCTTTAGTAGAACAGGCAGATGAGCAATTTCATAGGTGAAACAGATTGTTGCGTGCTTTATTTCCCCTGCCTTTCTCCTGCTCCACTCTTCTTGTTCCCAATCTTATCCTAAACCCCAGGGCTCAAAGTGCTTCCCTTTCAAGTTAGGAGAGGCAGGATTTGGGTTTACACAGAACTCATCAGTGGCAAAACACGGTCAGTGTATTTTTTTAATGTGCTTAGTCTAACACCTAAGACCCTGTCTCTGTCTCTGGCGCAAGTATCTCCAATTCACACAACAGGGAACCTAAACAAACACACACAAAGATCATGTGTAGTAAAACACTTTAATTGGATGGGGGAGGTTGAGTTGTTGCCTGTATAAAACACTTGACCCATTTTATGCATGGAAATAACATTCCACTATGAAAAATTAAGAGAAATGCCCCTGTTTAGCACCGTAGAGCTTGCAGCTCAGCTCGGGAGGACTTTGTGATTTTTATTTTATTTTTAAGCTCCCCCTCCCCCCTGCACACACTCTTGAAGAGGAGCCAGGTTTGGCTCTGTGTGTAAACACCTGGAAGAGGTCCAAGAGGAACTCACTCGGAGTATCCTCCGCACACCACAGCCTCCCAGACCTGCAGCAAGCTTAGGGAGAGATTACACTTCCCTCAATGAGGAAATCAAAGGTTCTGGCTGCCAAAACTCTTGGCTGTCTCATTTTCACTGTTTCGGGATGTGACAGACTCAGGAGCCCTGGTTCTGCCATTGAAGTTGCCTCCATAGGACCCCACAGAAGTCACAAGCCCTGCTGGGTGTTTGGGGGGGATGTCAGGGACTGGGTCAAATTTGCTGACAGTGCCAGAGTGAGTGTCTCCCCAATTTCCATCCCAGTTACAAAGTGAGAAACTGTGTGATCGCACAGGTCTGAGGGAGAGGGCAGGGTGGACTGGAAGATACATCTTTTTCGCAGTCCTCTTTGTATTTTCATGATTTTTCTGCTCCCCACCCTCTGCCTGTGATGACTGCTCCCCTTCCATCCCTCCTTGCTGGTATATAGTCACTGCAAGTTGTATAGGAGCCACACATGAGCCTATAGGGGAAGCCTGTTGTGTCTGTTAAAAATCTCATGTAGGACCCAAGTTGTTATCAGCTTCTATGCCTGAGCTCTGATATAACAGAGCTCTTCTGCTAATCCAGGCTACAGGAGTTTCTGTTTCTGTCTGGAGCCAACTCTCCTTACGTCACCCTCTGCTGCAGTATTCAATTTGTTTTCCTAAATGGCTAATTTTACAGCGCTGTTAAGTGGGTTCGTCATTGTGCCGGGCCATGCCCTGTCTCTGATGATAGGCAGTCCTTGGTGCCAGGCTCTGCCAATTTTCACGCTGGTTGGCAGTGATGTTATTGCTGCCCTGTTTGACTTCACTGATATCTGTTCTGGCATTTGTCAGGGAAAGCTGTTGGGAAACTAGAAGTCTGACCCATTGATCTGTGTTACGCAAAAGCTCAGAAGCATTTTCGGAGCCGGGCTGTGCTTCATTTGTGCGGCTCTTGCGGTGCGGCTCTCCAGCGGAGGCAGCTCTCAGCTCGTGCGTACTTGCTTCCCTCCCCAGGCTGCATAGTTCTTGGACAAACACTCCTTGGATGTGTGTACCTACCACCCGGCACAGTACATCCCTCTTACACACGCACATATGTACACATGGTATTAATCATGCAAGTTTGTGCACTTTCCCCTGTAGAGTCTTTGAATGCATCTCTAGTTGTGAAGGAAGGAGTTAAGGTCCAGCCTGTAGTCAAGCTAGGTAAAACACAAGCCATGCAAAATAAGACGCTTCAAAGCACCGTTGACCTTGCTTCTGTTGTAATCAAAGATATTTCAGTTCTACTGTGGAAATGCAACTCCGTCCTAAGAAACAGGATCCTTCTGAGTCCCTGTCAGTGTGTTTTCTGGTATATGCTCAGGAGCGGGATAGCTCATGTTTTTGTAGGAATGAGATGTTGACTCTTTACTGGCTGGGAGCTGAGAGGAGCGGGATGAATGATTGGCAGCGGGAGCCGGAGTAAGAAGGCGTGCCTGCTCTGAAGAGTGAAAGTTATTTGTGTTTTGGTTTGGGTTTTTTTTTTTCCCCTCCCCTGTTTCATTCTCCTCTGTCTCTCTATTCCTCTGCCTGCCAACAGAGAGCATGATCCCAACTTAATAAAGCTTCATATGTAAGGGAGTGCCTATGTTTTCCCAACTTCAGTCCTTGGTGAACATCAAACTGCAGCAGAATCCAAAGGGAAAGACGTGCCAAAATCAGCACAGTGAAGCTCACTTAAAGCCACAGCTCTTGCATGTAAGAGACTGAGAAACATCTGTGTCAGGGTCCAATAATTGGGCAATTATAAAGATATGTGATTGACACTGCATAGGTCTGTCCCCTCCATGGGATTTAAGAATATATGTTCACTTTTGAGGGTTAATTTGGTTCCCTTCTGAAGGTTTGGAGTGTGAGATTGCATTAATATACTTCAAGTAGAATCAGTGAGTTGGGTCCTGTCCCCAGAGCCGATCCTTGTAGCAGGTATGTTGGGAACTTGAGGTCTTCAACAGGGACTTTACTCTGACTTTCACTGGAGTTAAAATAATTGGTAGATAGATAATGTAGCATTTTGTCATCTTCAACAACCTATTGTCTTTTAATTGCATGAGTTTTCTTATTTTGATCTGTAATGAAGTACTAGAATGAAAGACTATAGAACATAAGTCAAACGCAAAGCTTATAGTTCTGTCGTTTAATTAGCTCTGGCATGTGCCAGGTCCCAGGGTGATGGGCATGATGGGTGGAGTGGAGTAACGGCTGGACCAAAGTGACAGGAGCTTGAACACCTGCCCAGACTTTCCTTCAGGGTGACAAGTCTCCAGCACACCATTGCTGAAGGCTACAGGTAGCTGTGTGGTTTTGGCATCCCTGCAGATGCGTTCAAAGCATTAGCCCATTTTGATTATGGATCTGGATAAGGTGTGACTAATAGGCCATTGAAAAAAATACAGCATAGCTTGTCATTTACTAAATATTTGTGTTTGAACAGCACATTTCCTTCAGCCTGCAGAAGCTGGGACAGGAGTCAGAAACTGGGGAAAAAAAAAAAAGAATTTTTCTTTCCATAAGATTTCCGCTTTTAACTGGTCTCGTTCTTTTGAACAGCTATACACCAGAGTCAGAATAGCAGTTAGAAGAAATTTGTGTTTGTTTTTTTTCTTAAAGCATGTACATGTAGGCTGCTCTAATTAATAAAATGGTAATAAAAGAAAGAGGGAAATTTGACTCTGTGAAGGATGGTAAATTTAGATTCCTAAATGATGTATGGCTGTCTCCTGTAAGCATGGAGATGTGTCCCAGGCTGAGCTCGCCTCTTCAAGCTTTGTTTCAGCCTGATTTATTTCAAGCCAGCCTGTTTCAGTTAGAAAAACTTGTGCAAGGCAGAAAGCAAGCTGAGGGGATTGTGTTGGGAGAGAGAGCAGGAGCAGGGCTCTTCTCAGGGATTTGTGGAGACGTCTGGAGAAGCGCAGAGTAGCGCTGCAGCGGGAGGATCTCGGTGGTGAGAGTGAGAAGCAGCCCTTGGAGAGCCTTCGCACGCTAAGCCATCACGGAAAGACAGACCTGGTTGGTGAGTCAGGTGCCTGAAAACTATCGTTGCTCTCCGGGTCCCCACACTGCCTCTCTGCACAGCACCAGGAGAGCGTTGCAGATGGCTGAGGGGATGCCAAGGCCACAGCCATGCCGAGCAGAGGCACTGGTGCCCACCGCTAGCCCCAGCTACACATGGCATTAATGAGGGAAGTGCTGAAATCCCAAATCCCAGAGGTGTCACTGAGCACTGGAGCAGCTGGGAGGCGTGAAGCTGGCTACCCCAGGACCCTAACCCCAAACACCCCCACAAAGGTAGGTGCCTCTCACCTTTCTCATGCAGAACAGGGCAGGTCTCCACTTTCAAAGCGGGCCCAGGAGTTTGCAGATGCTGCTCCACGAGCTTCATGTGTTTGTTAGCTTGTGCCAAGGGCAGGAGAGATCCTTGGCTGGATGTGTTGAACAGCAAAGAGCCGAACTGCCGGCTGGCACCTCCCTGGTCACTGGGGCCTGCCCCTGTTTAGAGGCAGCAAGGCCATGCCAGCTGGGTGGAGCAGGGAGCTTTGGTGGAGAAATGCCTTCTTTGGAGCCCAGGTCTGGCTTGGTCAGGACATAGGTGCCAGGCTCCTCAGGTCTGTCGCAAGAGTGGTGCAGCCTTGACGCCTGCCTGAGCAGCTTTAGTGCAAAAATACTGCAGGTTTTAGGTGCTCTCAAGACCAGGGGATTAACTGAGCGCTTTCACCTTGGATTTCCATTGCTCATGCTGGCCTGAGCCAGAAAAAAAGAACCAAAATATAGTGGCTTTTTTCAAAAACACATATTGAAAAAACAAAAATAAACCCTTCCATGACTGGGGTCAGCTGAAATGTTCCCATGTAATAGTTTTGTTTCCAATTTTAGCCATTGTTTTTTTCAGCTCCTCTTTTCTATCCTCTGATAGAAATTGTAGGAGCAGAAGCAGAGGAGGGACCACCTGGGTTGTCAAATTCAGTCCCCTGCAGTGTCGGGGCTATTACAGCACATAATTAGTCCAAACATTCACAGAATATCCACTTTGCAGGTTCTGATATAGCACAGGCCACAGAAAATTTCCCAGTGCTCTACTATAAACCAAAGATCTTTAGCTAAGACCGAGAATCACCACTATAATGTAAGACAGGAAAAGAGGAGGACAGATTGAAACCATCTTAAGTACCTAAAATCCAAAGCATTGGTTTAGAGAACTGTTAAGTATGAGAAAGAAAAACATTTGCTGGTAAAAGATATCAACTTTCTTATTTTCAGAAAGTTAAAAAGGAATCAGGTGTTTTGACAGTTATGAAACTTCTATTGAAATTTTAGGTTAGAATATTTGCCAAAACTGATCCTTTCCCACAGATAGTCTGTTTTGATTAATTTCCCTTTTTCCTGAGAAAAATATTTTATCAAACATTTCCCACCGTTCTCTGGTCTTAGTCTGTGTGGCAGTTCCTACATCCTGTCACAGGAAGAATGAATGCATTCGCTTTATTGCATTTTTACTTCTTCAAATTTTATATTCCAGGTTATTTTGAAGATGGATCCGAAAAGTCTTGTTTAATCAAAACCCTCGACATTTTTCTCTCAACTATATCAGCTAGTCTAATATAATCTTTTTCTTCATTTAATCTCCTCTTAGTATGACCAATTTTTTCATCTCCTACTGTCTTTACTTGATCAGTACGTATTATTCTTTGTATTTCAAATATGCAAAATATATTGGACTTTTCCGTTTCCTAGACTCCAGGCAATTGTATGTTAATCTGCTGTTCTGAGCACGGAACAATTGACTGTGCTGTCCTGTTTGTTTGTTTGTTTCCCCAAAAGGAGACTTCTAAAAATGAAAGTTCACCTTTCTTCTGACCTTATACTTCCATTGCTCTCTGGACATTTCCCTGCCGTGGGGTAGCTGACATCTGGATATGAATCTTCCTTTTGTTTCACCTTTCTCTGGAGGAGAAATGCTTGATTATTGCTCTGCTAATTTCTGCTTGTCCCTACGTTTCTCTTCATTTTCTCTGGTGTGAGCATGCATGTGCATACACACGCAATTTCCAAAGCACCTTTGATTTTTTTTCCCAGATCAATAGAGCATTTAAACTCCAATGATCAAGGCAGAGCAGCTTGTTTATTTCCCCACATATTCTGACACAAGTGGCAGATCTTGTAAACTGCTTTGATTTTAGATGTTAGTGCCTATTATAAAATTTACTCTCCCCAAACCCATCCATGAAGTCAAAGTACTCTTACTCTGAACATGAGCAGAGCAGAACTCAAAAAGGCAAGTTAAAAAGAGAACAAAAGTAAATATCTTACCCCAGACTTTTGATTTCTACTGTCCTTGTTCATAGTGATCAGAACAATTTGCTTAGTTGAGAACTCTTCAACATCCATAAGGTTGCCAGCACGAAGTGAGGGCGCAGTGTGTATCATCATTAAAACTGTGAACAAATATAAATACAAGTCAGAGTATCCCTTGGCAAGAGTGGGGCTGGATTCATGATGTTAGATTTACGCAGGCAGCATGGATTTGATCCTAAACCTGTTCAAGATGATGAAAAAATGTCTGTGACCTTGGCTGACTCTGGCTTACACTCTGATTTCAGAGAGTCTTCTGTGACCCTCCTCTACAGCCTGCACCCTTCCCTGGTCCTTATCTTCACATCCTTTATTTTGCGGTCCTTTCTTGCTTTGGATACAAGAGAAGAAAAATTGCAAAGCCCTAACGTCAGAGAAGTTGGCCAGGGGAAGGGGACATGTTTATTTTAGTTGTTTTTGCTATACTCCAAATCCCACTTCGGCCTCTGTCTCTTTCAACCTTTCTCTTCCTCTTTTTTTTTTTTTTCAGTGTTAAAACGAGCACTTACTCAAAACACGCTGTCCAGTTTTCTGTTTTGCTGGGTGATGTAAGTGTATATAACTTTCCCATCCAATCCCTCCACCCTCTCTTATCACCATCTTAGTCTCGGTTCTTTCTCTATTATCTGGTGTCCTTGATTCCCCCGTCTTTCCCTTCTTCCTGCTCTATGCAGTTGCTGCTTTTCTTCCTCCCTGGCGAGCGTGTGCCATGTGTAACCCTGGGCTCTCTGTAGTTCTCATCTTCTTTTGCCATAGGAGGGTGGTGTCGCCTCCCTGCAGACCAAGGGTGGCCACCAAGTTGGTGGCTTCAGCCAACTCATGTTGGAAGTGCTGTGGGAACAGAGGGCGAGCAGGCTGTGTGTTTGTGTGCTTAGTCAGGCATATGCTCATGCATGTTTTCTGGGAATTATTGATATTTTTCTGTTTAATATCCATCCTAGTGGTACACAAACAAGGAGCGAGCGGTTGCTCTCACAAAGAGGGAGTGAGGGTGAAGTGAAACTGAGAGGTATCTGGAATTGGCCTGGTGAAGCAGCATCTGAGAGATATGATACCAGCTCATGAAAGTAAAAGAATTGCTGTGTTAGAGAAGAAAACCACTCTGTTCTTTGCTGATTAACTCCTGAGGTCTGGTAGGCTTTCCTTGAGTCTTCCTTCTGAGTGATACTTAGGGCTCTTTTATCTCTTCTCCTTCCTCCCCTCTGTTGTGTTTTTCCTCCTTCTCCTTATCTAATTTATTGTCTCTTTATTTGCTTTAAATCACTTTCCCATATGGATTTCTTTCCTCTGACCCATCTTCCCCTCCCTCATCTGATTCCCAGGAGTTTTCTGTCGTCATGGAATTGGGAGAAGAGCAGCCCTGTTCCCGACACCGAGCATCAGCTGCAGGCTCCTTTCCTCCTTCATTTTCTTCCTTGCCTATTCTCTGCTGTTAGTGTTGGAAGCATATTCACAAAGATCATCCATTGGATTGAGGGAAGAGATCTTATCACCATTCTTTTGTTTGTTTTATTTAAAACAGGGAAAGAAATGGAAAGGAAGGGCCTTCACTGTTACCAGTGTTATTTAGTTTTGAATGTAGGACTTGTTTTTTCTCCTGTTCTAATGTATCCTAGTATGGTTATTTTCCTTTATCACTGCAGTAAGATTGTGGTTTTGTAGCCCTGATAACTGCCTCAAAATATCCTGCTGGTGGTGGTGGTGGTAAGTTTCTCAGGCGTGAGAGAACATTGCCCGTAAAGTCAGGGAAACTGAGGAACGGAGAGATGCTCTGATGTCAAGGTTTGGCAGTGTGTTGGTGGCAGAGATGGAAACACTTCCCAGCAGACTTGGCCTTTTGTTAAACCTTTTTTTAAGGGGCAATGATAGTTATTCCTCAGCCTGGGTTGTTCTCCATGTGAAGTCATCACACCCTGATTCCTGTAGGATGTTTCCTTGTGGCTGCTGAGGGTTCTTTGCTTGGCAGTTGTACTGAGCTGATGGTTGTTACAAAGACTTTCACCTGGTGTCACACTGTTGAAAACACTGGCAGTGTGGGACACGGGTGAAGAAGACATTTGTGACATGAGCTTTTCGGAGGTGGCAGAAAACCAGATGGTCTGGAATTAATATCTCTGACCTAGACATGCTGGTGATGTTTGAATCAGCATGAATTATTGTATTACTCAAATGGAGCAGCATATACAGCCCATAATGGTAGAGAAAAGCAAGTATCACCGGACCCCCCTAGATTAGAGTGCTCTTATTTAAATTGGAATACTTTGATATCGTTGATACATCTGTGCATTGATTCATGCATTGACTTGCTGGAACAGCTTGTAAAATATGTAAGTTGCAACTACTAAGCATATTCCTAGGAAATGCGGGAAATCTGTCTCTGGGTATCTCAGGTTATTAATTAAGGGCAAAAAGCACTCATTTACCCCATAGTTGGATGTAGACCAGGTGAGTGGTTGCAGAAGGGGCTTTGCACACAGCATGTTAGTGCCCCAGACTGTTTTGGAGAGGGTCATCGTGCACGCTGTCATGGCTAAACAAGCGGTGTTTCTGTCAGGGGCGTCAACAGGGAGGCTGTACATCATACATTCCGTGCAATTTTCTTCTGAACTCAGCAGCATCTGTGCTTGTACAGACTGAGGTGCTAAGGCTGAAATCTGGAGCTTACATTACTACTGTCTTACATTGCATCTGTCTTGTGGATAAACAGAGCAGCCTCTCTGAGGTCAAAACAGCACCTTTCACCAGTGATAATTCAATGGGAATTATTTTCAGCATAAACTAGACAAGAATTGGAAGCCTCCTGTGCTGTAGCTCATGAATGGAGATGTTCAGGGAGAAAAGGAGTACTGGGAGACAAAGCAAATGTTAACTAAATGCATTACGCACACGATTTTGAAACATGTACTTGGCAGAAGGAAATGTGAGCAGTACAAGCCAGATTCTGCTGTTGAACACACCAATGTAAACCTAGAGTAACTCCTTTGGAGAGGAAATCAGGGGCTGCTCCAGGCTGGTGAACGTGTAGGATCTGAGGCAGAGAGAGACTGCATGCAATGGGGAAAATGAACAAGCTGAGAAGCAGATGTCATGGAGAACAACCTCCAACCACCGTCACCGCTGTTGATGGTTTAATTTGGGTGTGTAATGGTCGTGGTGATGCAGTGGGAAATGTCTGTACAATGTGGGGTTGTTTTTACTTTTTGGAGCATTTTCTGCATATACCTATCGTAATCCCTCCAGATTGTAAAATTAGTCCGTACGCCGTTTTTACAGTGAGCGCTTTGTGTTTCCGGCAACAAACGCTTCTGAACTCTGCTCTCCAGCCTTGTGGCCCTAAGCGCCTTCACCCCCTCCCATACAGTCCCATCTCCAGCAATAATATCCCCTCCTCTGTTTATAAACAAACACCCTCAGAGGAAGTTCACAGGAAGAAAAGTTAGTTAATGAAAATCAACCACGCACTCAGGTCCAGGCTGTGGGTTGGAGCCAGCAGGGTTGCTGGATGCTTCCTACCCTGCATCTGCTTGTAGGAGTTTCTTTGATGAGATGTCTGCCTGTCTGTCTAACTGCGTCTTTCTCTTCTTTCCCCTTCGTAATGGAAAATATGAAAAAAGGGAGTTAAATTATAGTCTCAATTTGCTTTAAAATCAGTATGGACAGTATTTGGGAACACTGAGGCTAGCTTCAATGAACCTGTAGAATTTCTTCTTGATAAATCCGCTGATTTTGTTGGTTGTTTGTGGGGTTTTGGGTTTGTTTGTTTGTTTGTTTTGTTAAACACTGAAATGTAGATTCTGGCTGCTGGCAAAACTGTTGCTCTTGAGTTGTGCAAAGGCTGCAAAAGGACTAAAATAGCCTAAAGAATAATTGTCCTGCTGCAGTCTGAGCACGAAGCTGATATTTCTGGTGTCACACATCTCTGTCACGAAGCCACCAGTCTAAGGAGGTAGGAGTGAGCAGGACTCAAGGAAGTAGATCAGATGGGGCTGTGTAGTTGTTGTGAGCTCTGGAGGAAGAGACGGATAGGTATGGCAATGGTGCTGTCAGCTGGAAAACACAAAGTGCTTTAACTTGCTCCAGAGGTTCCCCAAGCCCAGCACAGGGGAAGCCCAAGAAAAGGTCCATTCTCTTGTGACTGCCCCTGGGCTGTGCCTTTAGTACTGCACCTTGGTGGTCTCAGATAGGAGGTGAGGGAATTATGTGTTTGTTTCCTTCCGGGAAACACTGTAATCCTCTAAGAAGCCTTTCTGGCTATTCAAAATGTGTGGGTAAAATCATCAAGTAAAGAAAACCTCTGGGAGCTGGTCAGGGCTGTGGTTCTCCACTTGTGCAGAGCTGCAGTATCAGTGCAGTGCTCATGTCAACGTCCCAGGCTCTCCCTCTTCCATAAGGAGTGTCTTTGGAAACTGGGATAAGGGAATTTGTACAAATATAAAGATGTGAAAGTTGCGGTCCTACTTTTAGTTCTAAGAGCCTTGAAGGTTTAGATGTATTACAACAGGTTTCCAGAGCTGGCAGAATCTCTGTACCTTAAAATGGGCAGGTTTAAAGTAGTCTTATCTGTTGCTTTTTGTTGAAAGAGCAGTTTCTCTTATTGTACGAATATTTTCTGGCATGTAATTAATAGCATTATCTGTAAGACTGTTCCGGTGCGGTCTCTCCACCTCTCACCCCAGCGGGTGGGAAAGACAATCAGAAATGAGCATTTAATATTGCAGCATGGGCAAAGTTTATCAGTTGTTGCACAATCCCTTTGCCTGTGAGCAGATTAAATAAAGGGAGAGGGGCAGAGGTGGGCCTGATTTGTACTGGTGAGCTTCCTCCAAGAATTCCAGGATAGCTATCAACAGTTTCTCCTAGGAGGAAAGCTGAGAGATTCATTCTTGTCCTTTTTGAAGAGCTCTGAATTAATGAAGAGCAGAGTATCTTCTGCTCTTCTTTGTGCTGGGAAAGACTGGAATTCCCCAAAGTCTTCTTGCTTGAGATGGTTTAATCATACAGACTGTTTACATTCTGTGTCTCACCAGAGACAATGCTCAAACAGGGGTGGTCTTCAGCGATACGCTGCAATGCTAGGGGGTTATTTTATTTTATTTTATTTTAAACATCAGCATACCACCAGTTTTACTGGGAAATGGCCGTATCCAAACACCTGCAGGCTGCATGGAACAGGCCAGAGAGGGAAGCAACAGCAGCTGCATCTCACAGAGGCAAAATGATACTGTGAGGGGTCTGTGTTTCTTCTCTGAAGGTTTCTGCAGGGTTGGGATTTGCCAGCAAAGGTGGACCAGGAGCACTTGCATCCATGGAGGAAGACACCTGGCAGAGAGGAGGCTGAGCCCTGGACCAAACTTCTCCCTCTGCCTCAAGCACTGATGACAGAGGCAGAGAAGTAAGGGCCTTTCTGCCCCAGCTGCGTGTTTTGTGTCACACTGTGATGGCCAAGCTGTTCCAGTGAACATCCCCTCTAACAGTTTCTGTGCTCTAGTACTTAAGAAGCCACTAAATGAAACGGAAGCTATGTATTTCATGAGAGAGAGGGAAGAAGGAAATGAGATTAGGATAGCTCTTCCTACCGTCACCTCATTTCTCAGCTGCCCTCCCTCGGATGAACGTCTCCTGCACCTATGTCAAGAAACCCAAAATTGTATTGCACATCTGTACGTCTGAAAGGGGCCATAAACCTTGAGTCAGGATCTAAACTTGTGTTCAGATACAGTTTTGTTTTTAAAAGTACTTTCGTATCTTCTGGAAGTGATGTATTTCCGCTCCCCATGCACAGGATCTTCTGTGCATCATTGAGGAGGACGCACGTAAGTAGGCAATGTGGCCAACATTCTTCCAAACCCAAGCAATCCAACCAGCTGTTCAGCAGGGATGTTATTTATTGAGAACTGTCAATGTGTTCAACACATGGTGTCCTTTGCACCAACGAGCTCGCAGCCTGGGTTTTATGGAGTTTCTCTGACACTTGTCAAACACTGGTGACAGGGCAAGCTTGACGAGGTACACATTTTTATGTGAAAATTTTTATAGATGGGCATTGCAACAGGATGTTCTGTAAGGAAAGGAGAGACAGAGGATAGTTGGCAAAGAAGAAAACAGGCAGTTGCAAAAGGCAGAGGTTTCTTTTTGGCTGGTGGTTTCAGGAAGAAAACAGAGATTTCCTTCAGTGATAGATTAGATGCTTTGGGAGAAAGAAAGTGTGTTTGGTTCAGCAGTGATGAAACCGCTGCGTGAGAGCAGGCTCCCTGTTCTGCTAATTCAAGCTGTTTATTTTGTGGTAGAGTGGTTGAAGGTGCACAGGTTGCTCTGGGATTTTAGTTTTTATTTTGCAATTGCTCTGAGGTTCCTTCAGCTCTGTCCTTTCCCTCTATGAAGGTGGGATAATGGTTCTCAGCAGCCCTCAGAAAGATGCTGTCTGTAAGGATGAGGTAATAACATGAGTGCAGTGCTTTGATTATGTATGATGCTGTAAATGGCAAATGCCACTCCATTGTACCAAAAAAAAGAAATGCTCCTCCAAGAAGTCCCATTGGCCAGGGTCGTGCTAGGTCCCTGCAGCGCTCTGGTGCTATATAGAGAAGGCTGAGGTTGTGGAATGCCGAAGAGACAAAAAGACAGAGGCTTTATCTTGACAATCTCGTACTTATCTATTTGTCCCATCTTTTTTCTCTTTACTTGTGTAAGCTCATATTCATGAGTATCACAGGTATTTATTTTCCCCTACTGAAAAACAGAGCTGTTGCCTGAACAGTGTGACTCTGGCCACATTCCCTCCTATTCAGCACAACGCAATCTTGGCTCTTTACTAGTTAATATTTTCCGTCAACAACCTGAAAGAAAACACAAAATCAGTGCTGATAAAATTTGCAGATGTTACAGAGTTCAGGGAGTGGTAAACAATGACCAAAACAGGACTCTCATTTGGGTGTTTTCAAAAATTGAGAACATGCAAACAGTATGCATTAGAATAAAGCCAAATGTGAAGTCATACATACAGAAAGACGGGCTGCAGGTCCTACATGAAGGATAAGTGGTGGGGGAAGGGTCTTTCACCTGGAAGCTAAATGTGTAGGAGTAACTGCCTTTTGGAATAGATAAAGCATGTAGATGTGAGCTGCCAATGTGATGCTGTGGCCAAAGGTTTAGAGTCATCGTTGGCTATGTAAACAAGGAAGCATTCAACAGGGTTGGGGAGGTTGTGTTATCCTTGTAGTGACACTGGAGTAGCTGCTGCTGTAGTACTTTGTCCAGTTCTGGTGTCCACGGTTTAAGAAAGATGTATGAAAGAGGATTTAGGGAAAAAAAAAATTAACAATGACAGTACTGATACGATTTGTAACAAGTCTTAAAAGTATTTGACTCAAGAAGATTAAGAGGTGACCTGATTGTCGTGATCTTTAAGTATATGTTTGGGGAATATTAATCTGATAATTTGAGGTTGGAAGTCTAATAATAGAGGATATGAGTAAATCCAATGGATGCACGTGGAGACTAAGCAACTTCAGAACCGAGTGAAAATGCAGTATTTTAGCCTTGAGAGTAGTCAATCCTTGAAAAACCTTTGAGTAGAATGGTGGAATATTTGTCACCATAACTTCCAAAGTAAAATTCAGTGGTTTTCCAAATTACAAGGTCGTTAAAGAGGAGTTAATTCAGTCATCACCCATATTGTGTCTGAGTGCTTTTAACATCAGATTATTCTGGGGTTTTCACCTATTACTGCAAAAATAATTGAAGCCAACTGTAAAGCACAGGTAGCACTAGGATGCTAATTTCAAATCTTTTAAATTTCCAGTATTTCTATGGATTCTCCTTGACGCTGGTAGGATATTTCTAATCACCATATTATCTCCAGCTCTTTGTAGGATTTCCTTGGCATTAGTATAGTGGAATTGTCAGGCTTAGTTTCATGTGATGCTGTTAATCTTGTTTAGATTTTATCACCTTTAACCAGAATGGTGTGCTGAGCAACGACTTGACGTAGCTCTTTCAAAACAGTCCAGTGTGCTAGTCTGAAAGCAAGCTGAAGGTAGAAAGAGTTTTGCTGTTGACTTCAATGAAGTCAAGAATTTACCTGCAGAATACAGCCTTCAGGGAGCACAGTCAAGGTTTCCCTCTGGAAACTGCAGCACTGACAATGTCAGGAGTGTGAAGTGAACACACAGACATCCGTTAAAAACAAAGAAGTGAGTGAGACAGCAGAGAATAAGTTTGGGGTGACTTTTGCTTGTCATCTCCTTGCTGGGTGGTCTGTCTTGCAGTCTGAGGGCAGAACAGCAGTCCAGAAGGGTATGTAGGCTGTATGCTGAAATGACCTATTCCTGTGACTTTGGCTGAGTTGCAAACAAAAAATATAGACCAAAGACCTATTGAAGGTAATTAGTGTTCTGAGACAGGATGTCATTTCATTTGAGCCATTCCCAGCTGGAGACTGTTCCTCAAAATTCAAATTTAAGCCAAGTGTTCAAGACACCCCAGTCTGCTCCTTCCAACCACATGCACATTCACATATAGGCTTGTGACAGAGAAAATAGTACATGTACATGCTATTTTGTTAGTCTTCATTTCTTTGGTTCCAAATTTAACCAGAAGTGGAAGGGCTGAAATAACATAAGAAAGGTTGGACATACGATATTTCCTGCTGCTCAGCTAAACACAAGAATTGCCAAAAATCTTCCAAGGTAGCTTGTTTCTTTTACATTTTTCTCCCAGTTCTGCAGACTTGAGAAGGTCAATTACTTTTGAGAAGCATTTGACTTTGGCAACGCTTATGGAAAGCAAAGTAGAATTATGACCTTTTGGAGGGCTGCCCATCGCTGTCCCATCTTGTCTTTTAAGAGCTAAAGGCTGAATTTTCAGCTACAGCCTTTGGTTTAATAGGTGTGAATTTGTTTCTGTACACTTCTAAGACGTTGTGAGTATCTGTGTGAGCATTTTCTTTTAGTCTCTTATTTATTTGTGCTCACAGATCAAGTGATCACTGATGTTTGTAGAGCAGAAATACAGGCTCAGGTACTTCCAGGAGAAAATCATACCAAAACAAATGAAACTGGATTCAAACTGCGCAGAAAAATAGAGCTCTAAAATTATATACTTAGGTTAGTATGTGGTGACTACAGCCACCTATCTGGAATGCATGCTATAATGGTTATATCATGTTTGAGAAGCAAGTTTTTTCAGCAGGATGTTTCCTAGAAAGCAGAAATATCTCTGTGGTTTGTGTATGGGTTTGGAACTTGTATGCAAGTATGGAGCGGGGAATTTGAGGCATGAAATAGTCATGATTAGAGAAGGCCCAGATTCCTTTCAAAAGCGACAACAGAAAAGAGGCCCCATCAGCTCCGTTCTGCCTGCTCTCATTGCATGCTCTTCTGGGTATTGCATCGGAGATGTTTCTTTTAAGGTTGGTAAATTCCTCTGTTGTTTCTATTAGTACAGGAAAGATGCAGTCATATAGGAAAGATGGATATTTGAGTCTGGATAAGATCTAAGATGCTTTTACAATAAGATATTTAATTCTCACAGAGGCAAAGACTTTGCATGGTATAAATCAGTGTGAATGCACTGGAACTACTCAGGTTTGCACTCACAAAGTATCTGCCCAAGAATGTTCTCAAAATCCAATTAAATAACTAGAACTGTTTCATGTGGAAATGCCCCTCAATTACAAAGACAAGTCTAAGCAATCATGATGTGATTTTTACAGTCTCCTTGCAGGGTGCCCTAGTTTGCATTCATGGAATTTTTTGGTTTTGTTTTGTTTTTGTAATAATGTGGATATTGGCCATCTGTCTGATCCTGGAAAGGTTGTAAGGTTGTCCCCGCTCCCCAGGTCCTCTTTCCACTCCTTCATTGATCATAATGTTTGATTTAGGTGCCACTAGATTTGCTTCTTTGTTCTCAAGCCCTAACCTTCCCCCCCACCTCCCAAACACACACACATTGTGCAATGGTGTAAAAGCTCTTCTCTCTGCAGTGGGGAGTAGTAACTGCTCAGCTGGTTCCAGTGCTGCCCTAAAGCTGCTGTAAAGGTCAGAGACAAGAGAATTCTAAAAAGCAAAACAAGCTGTGTTGTTGTCCCCCCTGCAATCCTGGCTGTGTATTTTGACCAGCACCACAAGCAAACTCATGCGTAGACCCTCCACTTCTCACTACTCCGTGTTTCTGGCCATTGAGGGGTTCTGCAGGGCAGTGCATCGGGTGTTTTTCCAGCACGATGACGGGCTTGGCTGCTGCTGCAGCTGATTGACTTGCAGTGCTTGTCAGGCACAAAGCACATTTTGAAAGGAAATGCCATATTGAACTGCCAGTGAGCTGATGGGTATTGTGCACGGACATCTGATGGCACAGATGTGGCCCTAATAATCCTTCTAGGAGAACGTTTCCTCCTGGGATGCTCTGGCCATCTGATCTGCTCTGAGGTATGCTGACCTATGTTGACCCAGTTTATGATCAATTCTCTCTGCTGTTTTCTAAAAGGACCCCAGAATACCACTTTATCGTTTAGATTGCCTGGAAGTTATGGTACTTATGTGTCCGTTCCTTCTGTGGAAGATAGTCTCTGCGTTTGCTCTCAAGCGTTAACTCTTACAAAAGGGAGGAAAGCCACTCAGTGTTAGGATGCGCAAGAGGAAATTTCTCTGCAGAGCTTGGATAGCTAAGCAGTATTTGGCTAGTAGTGCAGGGAGGAGGAGGAGACGTGGAAGCAGAGGTAATGTGTGTTCCACCAAGCATGTTGCTGTGTACATTCATCTGTGTGTGTAGAGTGATCCTTCTGCTGGTGTGCCATTGTATTCATGTGCTTTTTGCAGGTTTGTGTCTGCTTCCAGTTTCGTATATGTTGTGTGTTAATCTGTGAAAGATGGATGATTTTCATGTGTGCCTCTTGATATGTATCCATGTGTTTTGCAACATCTGCTTTTAAAGCAGGAATGATGTTACTTCTGGATTTCTCTAAAGGTGAATACAGTGCCTCAGCTACAATAGGCTGGTTAATTCGTAACCTGGTTCTGCTGATCAGTGAGCATAGATAAGCGTGGAAGTTGAGAGATGTGTTAATGTCCCTCTGAGCTAAGCCAACAAACTTATTTGAGGGCTTTCCCTTCCCTTTATTTGAAGGATATCTGAGTTTTCATAAACACTAAACTCAGCTTTATTATCAGTGAGCCACACTAGAGTGTCTAAAACTGGCAGCCACCAACCTGAATTCTTGTCAGAATCAAGCCTGATGCAAAGCCTCCCATATTTATGACATACACCAGTGATTCTCTGAAGGAACATGCTGGTGCTGGTGGCTGCAGAATTTATGACTTTAAGTACTGTGCGAACAAAGCCTGCCTGTGCTTAATACTGTCCCTGTGTCTACATGTGTTATGGTCATCTCTAATAACATGGACACATACTGGTTTTCCAAGCTTCAACCAAAAATATTTGATTGTTTCTGAGAAAAAGGCAGGAAAAATAAAGTGTTTTGTACATTATTAGAAAATCCTTATCCTTGTTCTATGGAATGTTCCTCGGGTCCCAGACTTTACAGCAGGGACTGAAGTTTGACCCTTGCGAAGGATGTGCTTTTTGCTATCCATCTAAAAGCCCACCTAAACCTAGTTATTAGATCACAGCCACAGTTTGTTAACCAAGTTCCAGTCTCCACTAGTTCTGCAGCTTTATTGTGAAATGCTTAGGGAGATCTAGATAAGAAGCCAACCTTCCCACTAATACTTGTTTACACTGATACTGTATACAAAGGAGCCCTTGCAAAAGCAATACCCCGTCCAAGGATGACCCTGTTACAATACTGCAAGGACTGAAGCTCACTCCTCTGTGCCATTTGGTTATGCAGTGCTGTGTGTTCGCTTACACCTCAAAATCCTCACAATCTAATAATTTCTGACTAACACCAGCCTACCAGATCTATTCGCAGTAAGCTCTTATATACTGTTAGCGGGTATATTCTCACAATAGTCTCAGTGAAGTGGCACTAATATGATTGTCCATGCCAGTGGCTGCTCTGTTGCAGCCTACATGATTTTGTTATCAGAAGGGAAGGATTTATGTAATGTTCATAACTAACCAGCCACTACAAATTCATGTTTTGCTGGTTCAGCCGTTCTCACCTCCCTGTTTTCAGGCTTTAAGGTATCTCATTGAGCATGTGAGTGACTGGGAATTTGAGAAACAGTAAGAATATGTGCTTAATTTATTGCTAAATGGCAATGGTACAAAGATTTTGGTATTGCAAAGAGCCTTGGGCCAAATTCTCAATATTAAATAGGCATAGCTGTATTAGACTCCCTATTTCTACATGATGAAGATCTTGTCTTTCATGTCAAAACAAAAAGAACTTGATCCTACTGTCTCGGATCTGAATCCTATTGCATTGCTTGTAAATGATAATGTCTGGTGTGAATTCAACTAGATTGATAGCAGCAGCAAACATCCCCTTACTTTTGCTTAAGTAGTATGTTGCCACCTGAGCAAGTCTCAGGTGGTTTGCTTGAGCAACTCCTCGTCTCAGGGGGCGACCTCAGGAGGCCTCTTAACCGTGTTGGAAATGGGATAGACAGAGATGTTGCCTTAAGTACTCTGGACTTTGAATTATTTAACTATTGTGGAAGGAAGTGGGGGCTGGGGTAAGCATGGCAAAGGAAAGGAGAGATTATTTCTGCCTTTTGTAAAACTGTCTTGGGTTCAACGTCATACCATGAAATATCCAGTGCAGAACTCAAGAACTGCTCCAGTGGATCTTCGCTGACTTATCCAATTGCATGGAACATGGGGATACTTAACCCAAATCTGTCGGTTTTAATTATTTTCCTCTGGACAGATAAAAGCTTTCTATAGGTTCCTGTAGAATATTTGCTCTTTCAAGCGTTCTTCTGTGCTTTGATACTAAACGATTAAAGCATGCTAAAGAAAAAAAACAACCCCAACCTTTATCTCCCTGTTCTTGGGCCCCCTGACTGCAGCTTTGATTGTTGACCTAAATTCCCCTTTCATAACTGAGTCCTGTCACCTCTGGTTGTAGTCTCCCAGCAAAACAGGCACGGCCAACTTTCAGAAGTGCAGGGAACTGTTTTCTGTTCTGCTTTGCGCGGCGGTGACGGGCTCCGCAGCACACCTGATGTGTTCAAAGTCAAACTGACCTCCTTCTTCCCCTTCCCCCAGCCTCTGAGCTCCTCGAAAGGAAAACATAACAAGTCTGGGTTTTTTTTTTTACTCTCTTATTTTTTTTTCTTCCCTTCTTGTTGCTCAGCAAAGTAAGGAAACTTTTCCTGCATAAAGAATTAAATTCTTAGGTAATTTGACAGCTGGGCTGATTACCAGGAAGCTTGCTGTTAGCAAGATACAAGAAAATGCACTGGAGTGAGTGAGGGAGGCCTGTACTCTGTTATTGATAATATTTAAGTGGATTACAGCAGCTTGCATGGGCTACTTCAACCTCTCTTCTTTCAGACTTTGCCCACAGAGAGAGCTACTTATGACTCCAGCAGCTACAGACTCTGTCTGTGAGTTCTCATTTCTCTATGGATGCAGCTGATAAACATCTCCAATGTTGGCATTGTAGGCTTGGTTACAGCATTGCTTGTGTCCTCACCCAGGTCTTGCAGTAGTTCAGCAGCTGATGCTACATGCTGAGCTGGTGCTGCCAAATCCTGCCCAGTGCACACAGCCCACATGAGGATGTGGCTCTAAGTCCCCAGCAAAGACCTGAAAACACACTGGGTTATAAATCATATGCTGGCCTTGGTTAGGGCCTCCTGGAAGGGGTCAGATGGACAGTTGTGTACTGGAGCAGTTGTGGCTCTGTAGCCAGAGAACCACACATTCACTTGTTAAAAAAAAAAAAGGTAGAGACTGTATTTCTGGTTTTCCATGTTTGGCTTTGGGCCTTTGGAGTTTAATTTTCCAGCTTTCCCCACCCCTTTGATGCCTAGGAATTTACTTTTTCGATAAGTGACAAACATCACGGGACTGGAAGAAGCCTCGTGGGCCATCGAAGTCTGTCTCTGGCCAGGCATGCAGGAATGTGGCATCTTAGTCTGTCCATGCGCTTCTCCAGAGTTGTCTGAAAAGTGACTCACTCCTTTGTGGGGAAGGAAGGTTACCAATGCCTCTTACTGGAAAGCTGAACTAGCACCTCTTTTTTTTTTTTTCTTTTTTTTAAATAAAAGACAAAATTCCAATTGAATCCCTTGGGCTTCAGGAACAGGAGCTTTAGAGGGAAAAAACAGATTGAGGAGTTAGAAGGGCTGTCAGTATTCTTCTCAGCTGTAGCTCCATCCCTTTCTAGCAACTTGGGGCAAGCAGAAGTGAGGAAAACTTTGCTGCTGTATGAAACTTGTACATATTTTTTTAATCTAATTGCTGTGGGGAAAACAAACATCAGTTTTATTTCGCACCATTTCTTGGCTCAGAAACTTCAGGCGTATTCGCCAAATTGTGGTTTTACAGTCATTGGCTTGAGTCTCATTTACCATGAGGCCTCTTTACACCACTCTTGGTTTGTAAAGGGATGTTAAGTAGCTAAAAATGTCCTTTACCGCATTATTGTAAAGAATTCTCAGTGTAAATGAGAATCTAAACTCTGTATGTTTTTCATGTAAATGTTGGCTGTGGTCGCAGCTGAATTTTGAAATTCAGAGTGTCAACCATTGTGAGGGTTGATTTTGCTCAAAACCAGCCTTGTTTGGGGTAAAAGAGGCCTCTTGTTTAAAATGTTCTTAATTATGTCTGAGAAATAACTCATGGCTATGGAACCTTTTACTAAATTGAAATAAATTGTGAAAACATCAAATTATTCAGTTTTCAGAAGTTCTGGCAATTATTTCATATGTCCCTCTTCCATGGCTTTGCCCTTATTAGTTGTCATAGAAGAAGTAATAAATTCTTTTATTATGACATCCAAAGTCCCAGCTGAAATTAGTTTCATTGTGCTGGGGACAAAACGGAAAAGTGACACTCCCTTAGCCGGAGGATTCATAGTCCGAAGCCAAAAGTGAAGGATTGGGAAAGTAGGTACAGCATACGAGCAAAAGAAGGTCATAAAGAACTGGTACAACTTGCAAGTTGTAGGGAGTGTGGGTTTCTTATCCCTTTTCTTACTTTTTTCCCTTTCTCTTAAGAATAAAATAAGTCTTGCTGCTGAAGGGATTGTGTTCAATCCATCTTTTCATCAAGAGTTGGATGTCTGTAATAGTAAAACTTTGAGAAAAGAGTACTGTATGTGGCATATGGATTCAGTAATGACCTTTGCCCTAAACTAGAAAATGTGAGGAACTGGAATAGTAGACTGTTTTACTTCAGCAGCTTTCATACTGGCATGTTCAGTGGTGTCCCTATTGTCACTGTTTTTTTCTTTTTCTGCCCTCCTTTGGCTCCCTGTAAACCTTGAATTGATGGCAGCTGTTTGAGCCAAACTCAAGACACGTTGCATCACATCAGGGTTTAAATGCTCAAAGGCAAGGGAGGATTGCTACTATTCTGTAGTATTCCTCCAGCAGCTCCATCTGTTCAGCTGAGGTCAATCACTAGCATCATGCAGCACTTCAGAGAGAGAGGAAGATGTTCTTTAATCCTGGCTAGGAAACTGAATTTCCATTCCACAATAATTTATTAGTTCTTTGGGGGAATATTTCCAGCCCCGGACAGTACAAAAAGCCAAAAAACTTGACCCTTAAAGACTGTGTGGTGGACTTCCCCAGAGCTGGAGACCCCAGAAGCCTGTTCCAGGACTTCCAGCTGTCCATCTGACATCAGGGATCTTGGATGCCTTAAGAAACAGGTGGAGCAGCTATTGCATGTGCAGCTGCCCTGTGGTCTGCAGACCTGGAGAATTTGGTCAGTTGGTGGCGAGTGTGGCAGGAGATGGTGGGGAGCATGGCTGGGATGGGTTGACCTTCCGTGCTTGTATTCAGAACAGCTGAGGGAGTCCCTGAGGTTCCCCTGGCCACATTGAAGACCTGCACCTTCTCAGAGAGATCTGTTGGGACTAGCCCATTTCTGCATCACTTTTTCTGCTCTCAACACATTGGCAATTCTTGGCAGGCAAAAACTCTCTTACAAAATGTCTAACCAGGTCTAGTGGTCTTATTACAATAAGTTGAGAGTTTTATAACTTATTTTTATGACTTATTTGGAAGAGGGACTTGTCTTGCTAGCTGTCTTCTCATTCACTGCAGTATTATCCCCCCACTATAATTGGACAATACCTTCATTTGAGATTCATAAAAATGCAGATGTTTATGGGCTCTCATACATCTGAAAATGAATGTTTTGTAAAAGCATTTATTCCATAAAGAAAAAATTAAAAGTTTAAAAAACAACCTCCAGAAGGGCATTGGTAGCTTTGGCTTTCATATTAATTTCTCAGGTAAATATCCATCCCAGCAAATGTCTTTTTTTTTTTTTTAATAGCATATTTGGTTTTTTCCTTCGCTGGTTCTCCTCCTCTCCTTTCTCGTGATCAGAAGTAGCAGTATAAACTAGAAGCTGGTCTCGAAAAGGTTTTGAACTGAGTGCGCCCTACAGATGAATAAACACATTACCTTCCGAACCCTGGGATCTCTCTTCCAAAGGAAACAGGAAAAGGGGGAGCTCAGAGTCCCTAGCAAAATACCAGCGTGCAGAAAAAAGGCTTGTTTAAATTTTTTTAACTTTCCCATCAGAAGACTTTTTACAGGGGGAGGAGGAGGAGGAGAGGGGAAGGGTGTGAGGAGAGGGAGGGGGGAAGGTGGGTGCTGGGAGAGGGGAGGAAAAATACAGTGAATGCTCCTGTAACCTTTGCTCTGTTGATACTAGACAAGACTGCACTGTTAATGAGTGATTGTTAACAGATGGCTGTTGAGCAACTTAGAAGCAGAAGATGTTATTTGGTTGTAGTGCTGGGAGGGTTAGGGTGCAGGGGTGAGGTAAGGGGATATTTAGTCTTTTCATGAGAACTGAACTGTCAGAGATTTATGATTTTTGTTTGGGCTTTTGGAAGTTGAAGGCCTGGGGGAAGGATTGCTTTCTATGTGCTGATAGCAGAAAGGCCATTTGGTGCTGAAGGCTCTAACGATTATTTCTTCAGTTGAGGGGTGTCCCTGCAGCCCTTGGCCTTTGAGAACTGAAAGAGAGAAATGTATGTCTTTAACTTGCCAAACCTCATGTCCCAAACGGAGAAGGAGCAGACTCTTTGCACTGCTTGGAGCTGTCAGAAGACCCATTTAGAGAGCTTTAGGTGTGGATCCACACTTTGTCTATGAGAGGAATCATTAGTGTGTATTCCCTGCAGTGCACGGAATTGTTATGAAGTCCGTGTGTCAGGGGCTAGGAATCTTTCTGAATGTGTGTCCCTCCATGCATGTCTGTTGTCCTTTCCTGGTGTAGTATATACCTTGTTCAGCACATCCAGCATACCAACATATGCCATTTCCTTCCCGGTTTTTTATTGGGTATGAATTTGAAGGTAGCCTGATTTGAAGGAATCTCTGTAGGATTTGGGTTCTTGATCCTATCTGGATTATTGCAGCTGCTCGGTGTTTCTCAAACTGTGCAGTACTTAGATTTTACAATTATTTCTTCTCTGGACTTGATTAGATACAGGGTTCAGGGGTATGAGGTATGGGTGAGGTCAACAAGGATTGCTTCTCAAGACTCTTCTTATTTTCAACCAGTGATAAATGGCTGAGTGAAGGTAAGAACAAAATGCACTGTACAACTTTTCACTGATAGGAATTTGCAGAGGGGTTTTGGTCTTAGGTCCAGAAAGGGGAATCCCACTCATACATGCCACAGGCAAAATTTTTCTTATACACCAACTTTCTAACATATGTAGGTGAGTGTGTATAAATACATATAGATATATTTATACAAGTTAAAGACTAATTTCTTTATTCTGTCATCCTTATTTATTCATATTTCTTTTTTGGGGGCACATAGGACTATATGACAAATGTTCTTACACCTCCCGTGACCGAGGATGGGTCCTGGGGATTAACACCGTCAGTGACCAGGGAAATAGAGACCCCCGCTATTTCTTCTCTCTGAAGACGGACCGTGCTCGCAAAGTAACCACCATTGCAGCACATCGCAGCTACCTCCCCAACCAGTGGGTGCATCTGGCTGCCACGTATGATGGGCACCTGATGAAACTCTATGTGAATGGTGCCCAGGTGGCCACAAGTGGAGAGCAAGTGGGCAGTATCTTCAGTCTTCTGACCTTGAAGTGCAAGGTGCTCATGATTGGAGGAAATGCCCTGAACCAGAACTATCGGGGTTACGTAGAGCACTTCAGCCTCTGGAGGACAGCCCGGTCTCAGAAGGAGATCTTATTGGACATGGGCCAGGCAATTCACAGACAAGACACGCCTCTACCTCAGCTAGTTCTTCAAGACAGTTTACTGAATGTGAAAAACACTTGGTCTCCCATGAAGGATGGCAGCAGTCCTCAGAGCAAGTTCAGCTATCATCATGGCTATTTGCTGGATACCAGCCTAGACCCTCCTCTCTGCGGACAGACAGTCTGTGACAACATAGATGTAATCGCCAGCTACAACAAGCTCCCCAGCTTTCGCCGCAACAAAATCGTTCGCTACCGTGTGGTAAATCTCTATGATGACAAACACCAGAACCCCACCGTTAGCCGGCAGCAGATTGAGTTTCAGCATCAGCATTTAAATGAGGCTTTCAGCCGCTACAACATCACCTGGGAGCTAGAGGTGCTGGAGGTGAAGAACTCTTCCCTTCGCCACAGACTCATCCTGGCCAACTGTGATATCAGCAAGATCGGGGATGAGAACTGTGATCCTGAGTGCAACCACACCTTGACTGGGTATGATGGTGGAGACTGCCGACACGTACGCCACACGCTCTTCAACAAGAAGAAGCAGAATGGTGTGTGTGACATGGATTGTAATTATGAGAAATACAACTTTGATGGTGGGGAATGCTGTAACCCAGAGATAACAGAAGTCACCAAGACATGCTTTGATCCATATTCTCCTTACAGGTAGGCAATTTCTTAAACAAGCTTTTTACAATCATATTAGTGGTTATCTGTCTAGGTTGATAGATCTGTGATCAGCTTGTTGGCTGTTGAACCCTTGTGTTGTCATTATGGGCTTTGGAGTTTGTAGTTTTTTCTTTTTGTAGTATTTGGTTCGCGTTACAGTTATCCAAATGCAATCTCAGGAATGGTCTCGATAGTGTCTTACCATTGATTTGGTATTCTCTGTCTAGGCACAAAAAGAAAGCTGTAAGACCGAAGCAGCCAACTTTGAGAGACCCATTAGTTGTTGGTTATGAGCAGTATATTGTAGCATTGCACAGTTTATTTTAACCACAAACTTTTAAGTAGGGATTGGATGTCATAGAAAGCTCATATGTATTTGGAGAGGGAAGAGCCCCTCAGGCATGGAACAGAACATAAATACTCTTAGGTAGACTTTAATTCTGTAGGACTTCTTTGAAGGTAGGTAGGTTATTCTGTGTTCTTAATGCTATGAGTACAACTTTCTGTAAGCACTGACATGGAGGGGCAGCTGAGCCTGTGGGTTATAAGGAGGGAGGTGGGTACCAGGGTCCTGGCAGTGATTCCTCTGTGCCCCTTTATATATATATATGAAAATGGGGATAATGTTACTTTACTGCAAACGGCAGGGCTACTTTCTGTGGGTGGATGTGAGTTTATAAAATCCTGAGATCTTCAGCTAAAGGCTTCCTTGTGTGATAGTGTGAAGAGGGGGATCCTTGAATAACTTGCATCAGTTGAGTACCAGATACCTACAATTACTCCAGCTTGCTTTTGGTCATCTTCAGGTAAGAGTTAGTATGTTTAAGCAAAAAAGTGATCCCTGTGAATGAGTTAGAAATATAAACGCACAGAAGATGAAGCTTAAGGCTGAAATTTTGTTGTCTGTGTCCCATGTTAGTTTTTTTAGGGCAATTCATGAAGTCTTGGGGGAAGACCTCTAGACGGTCAGAATATCCTGTGTTGTCAACACTAAAATTCAGGTTAAGACAGAAAGTATGAGCTGTTCTGGAGTCCCTTCCATTATAGCAATTCAGGCTATATTTGTGACTTCCTTAGTAGAGGGAAGTTTTTAAACAACATTATCAGCTCTACTGGAGCTTTAAATACACATAATTAAGCTGCAAATAAATACTTCCTTTCTAGTGTTTTGTTGTTTTTTTTCAACTCCAGTGAGGTTGTTTTTTGAAAAATCCTTACAGCTCAGCTTGACTTCAGTCAGTTACCAGTGAACACAGCTCAAATGAGGAAATACTTGAAATACTAACGATGGAAAATATCGAAAGGAAAAATACCAATCTTAAAACTGTTCATCTGGAGAGGAACACAACTAAGCAAATATCATCAAAGGCATAATGCAAATGGGATTGTTTTAACACCATAGTTCTGAGAACTCGAGGTGTTAGTTATAACAGCTATGACAATTTTTAGAAAAATACATTATTTTTAATCTGATAGTACCCTTTTATCACTTGTTCTGTGACCAGCATAATACCCATACAGAATGAAACAAGAAAAGCCTTGTAAATTTTAGTAGACAGATTTAAGACTGTGTCTTAATGTTATTCTGATGTACAAAGATGTTTCTATTTCAAATGAAGTCTTTTTGCTGCACAGATTGTACTTGCACAAGCCCAAGCAAGAAATTTAGTTCCAAAATGTGAAGTTACCTTAACACAGCATAGTTGCTTTTCATATGCAGTTGTATGTTCCTTTTGGAGACAACCACCTGGCTGAACTTGTTTGGAGGATTTGCATTTCACGGCATTGAGCTCACAGATCTTCTACAGGTTCATTTTGGCTTGAGAAGCACCTCCTCTTGAGTGACACACTGAAGTCAGTGAGGGAAGCCTGAAGGTCCTCTTCCACAGTGTAGCCCAAGGAAATACATAGATCCTCCAAAGATTTTTTTGTACAATGGTTAGATTTCATTTATTTGTCTTCACACGGATATTGTAATGCAGCATTGATCACTGCCAATGAAACCAAGAAGGGCAGTGGAAGATACTCCATCTCTCTGGAGCCTGCATTTGGTGGCTGATGTGCTTAGGCTGAGCTCATACCCACCACTATGATGAGTGTTTGCACTCAGTATGGCAAACTGAGTATGGCCTGTGGACTTGATCATTGAGGTTTGTAAGGCTGAACATTGCTTTGAGTGTTTAGGCTAACAAATACACGTTTAGGGCAGTGGCTTTGGCAGCAGAGCCTTCATTGACTAAAAGGGTGAAGATTCAAAACCCATGTTTGGCTTTGGTATTGCCCTCAGCGTCATCCCCTGAGAGAGATTTCCATGCCAATTAGTGACTCAGTCAAAATCTGTGACTCAGTTGGCACCATCTGGGTCCATTTTGCATCACCAGCCCCTCTTGTCATCACTTTCATTGGCAAAGAGTCCTCAGTCCCCTCTAGTGTAAGCCTTGCACCACATCAATGGAGACATCTCTACAGCCACTGGGAGCTCACATCTAATTCCAGGTATTTCCTCTGACAAAGTTCAATCTAACAACAGCAGAAGAAAGGGTAAAGAGCACTCAGTCTGGTGAGGCATCAAATAAAAAGGGGAAAAAAGATGAAATGGTACTAGTAAAAAGTTCACTGAGCTTTGTGTTGCAAAGACTCTTCACAGCCTTCCTTGGGACTGGGGGTGCCTCAGATGCTACTGGGTTTTGTTCCTTCTACACCCTTAGTGTCAGCAGTTGTAGCCAGCTGTTCACCACACAGAGTTTATTCCTGGAATACTTTTGTCCTTTGGAACCAAGCAAAGAGTGCTAATGCTTGATTAATGCTGTTATAAACAGAAACTCTCTTCAGTGCCTCTTCACCCCCAAAAGAAGATGTATCCATTTCCAGTCACTTTCCTTCTTCTGTCTCAGTCCCCGTCCATCATGCCTTCATCCTGGAACAAAGTTGCTATGAATCTTCTTACAAAAAACTCTGTGGATGCTTCTTGATGAAGTGCAACCACAGGTGTGATATCACTGGAACAATTTCAAGACACCTCTGATCTGCATTGCAAGTTTCTTGTGACCCCCTTTGGCACCTTGGACAAAGTCCTCAGGTACTTTGATGCTGTCCTTTAGTTGCTGTTGTGGTTCAACTATGGTGACCTTAGAGCTGATCCCAGCAGCAGAGCTGTTGTGGTTTTGTTTTTCTCTCTCCAACCTCTTTCTGGCATCTCTCCAAAAACATTTTCCTGCAAAGAGCTGATGTTCTGTGCCATAGTTGGGTAGAGGGATGTTGGTGCCTACAGAGTTAAATAGAGTGGCATATCCATAAATAAGTTTGCCAAAGGGACAGCACTGATGGATGGGAACTCCGCTCTCAGAGCTGCTCAGCAGAAAGCTGTAAACATTGTGTTACCAACTAGATCATCTCTTCTCTTTTTTTAATAGCCTATGGGGAAAAACCAAAAGACTGGTTATCATTAGCCACACAGCAGGCTTTATCCAAGAATATCTGCCTCACTTCTTTTTATTAATTTCATGAGAGTGGGACAAAATGTATTTAGTCCCAGCACAAGATTTGCAAATACTGTGCAGCTTTTCTTTATTTCTGCAATTCTGGGAAATCAGAACATGCTAAGATCATACACTCTGGCCCAATACAAAAGGAAGGAGCAAGGATAAACATACTTGCCAGAAAGACACATTCCTTGTGTTGTTTGGGATATTGCTGGTTACAAAATAGGGAAGACTTTGAGCTCATGACACCTACCATGGCTCCTTTTCAAGAAACTTGAAACAAACAGCAAGGGATCATAGGAAATCATGCTCTGTGCGTGCCATTTGATGTGGCAAATTCTTGCACCATACTATGGTTAACTGAGCCATTACTTTTATGTAATATTGGGCTTGCACACCAGGCTTCACCACAGGATCACATGGACAGATAAGAAAGCGTTCCCCTTGATGCCTTCTTAGGAAAATGCTGATGAAATTCCTGAAACAGTAAAAGCTACTGGAGTGTCTTCAAACTCCCTCGATTTATACAGTCTACTGAATACTTGCTGGAAATCCCCTCAGAATAACTGACCCTGGGGACAGGCTTTCTCAACATCCGCATGTGTGCCCTGAAGGCTCCCGCAGCCCTTCTGCTCTGCCTAGACAAGGGCCAGGGATGGGCTGTTCATGCTCCAGAGTCTATTTGCAGCACCTGCCTGCAGAACGAGGGTGACACCGACCCAACGAGCTGGAGTCCAGTGCCCTGCTGGTCTCAGCCTTTTCCAACACTTGTGTTGTGCAGGTCAGCAGAGCTTAGTGTTGTGTCATGTAAGCTTGGTCAAGATTAAGGGCACTGTCATGTTCCAGTCATATGTAAATTAGACTCTGAATACACATTTGAACAATTTGTAGAAATGTGTAGGTATAGTGGTTTTGAGCAGCAATGGGTATGGCAGGGTCAGTGTGAAGAGCACACCGTGCTATACCATGTGGATGGCAGCAGTAGCATTAAAAGCAGGAGGTGGCTGACTAATCTACCTACCTAGGTCAACCTCATACAGGTAACTGAGCTGTGGCTGCGCTTCAGGGCTCCTCCATGGAATTTCTGATCACATCAGCCTCTTAACTCTTTTTCCTTCTTTTCAACTGGAAATCTTTTCACCAGGCTTCTTTGCAAAATATGGGCAAATTACTCCAGAGGAGGGAGGCATACCTAGTGCCCTTTTCTAGGAGCTAGAAGAGTTGTAAGAAACACTCCTTGATTCCTAATAAAGGATTAATTTCCCCCTGATACTAAATGCTAAAAAGAACAGAAGAAATTCATCAAAGCTCTTCAATTCAGGAAGCTTGAGAACTTAATCCCCTGCCTTGAAGAGACCATTATACAGCTCTTGACATCAAGGATTCCTGCATTCACACAGGTATCAGACAGACATATAGCAAATAGACAAGTTTTTGTCTAGGGATTCAGTGTTAAATGTCCAATTCTTTAATTACCAGCCCCAGGGCTGTTTAGAAGGTGGAGTAGTAACTCTCTCAAGGACAGAGCTGCTGTATCTTGGTAGTTGTCACCCAAAAGTTAAGTCCCAACAGGAAATCCTCTGTTCTCTCTGTTTACGCTGTCCTCTGTTCCAGATGTCAGGGATGTTAATCAGCTGGGAGGAATTGCATCTGTTCCCATTGCAACTGACATTTATAAGTCTAGGATTGAATTCTGATATAGACAGGACTTCAGTACTAAAGAAACTATTTCTGTGTATACGATTGCGCGCCCTAGAAATGGTAGTAGTTTGCTCGATTTAGCTTGACCGAAGTAATCTTTTCCAAGAGTCTTTTCAAGAAACATGTTTTCCCCAAGACTCATAGGACTCATGGTTTGTTTCGTGGCTGTTACCCATTATGTAAAAAAGATCACTGTCTGGTCAAACTGCAGGATGCTTGGAATGAAGACAGCCTATAAAATCTATGGAGTAAACTATCAGAGATCATTAAGAATCCTTGTGGGAGACAATGGATTATAGTGGTGTTATACTCCCCAGTGCTAATGCAGACCTGTTTGGCTCTGAAACTCCACATTTGCACGCGCAGAGTCAGCAGATTTGGCAAGGACTGAGGTTGCCCCTCACTGCTCTGCAGCACTGTGTCCTCCAGGCCCGGATGCCCTGTGGGCACGAACACTCTCCAACAACCCCTTACCAGCCTCCGTTTAGCAAACAAGGTGGAGCTCGTCCCCTCCCATGTTCTGAAAAGTAGCAGTGTATGTAAACTGTTTTATTCTCTGTGCTGATCAATTCAAATTATACTGTCTTACACAGAGACTCCCAGTTTGATCACGTCCAACATGCCTCCTTAAAGGGCTGTGGAGCTGTGCATTAATCACCCTGCTTTCCTCCCATACCCATTTGTGTACAACCTCTCTTCAGCAGTGGGTGTGAGGTGCCCTCTGTGTTTTTAATTAGCGGCAGCTGAAACCTTCTGTAAATTCTGGAAGTCGCACCTTTCACACGGACAAAGATGCAAGCAGAGGCTATTTCTGTGGCAAGCTTAAGCAGGTGCAAGGCTTGTATTTGTAATTCCCATGCTATCTTTCAGACTTCTGATAGGAATTTAAGTTCAATTCTAGCAAGCAATAGCTGCTCCATGGGGAAAATACAGAGCAGCCACCTCCACCATGCTCCATTTACAGCATCCATGAACATGATGCATTTGACTTTGCCTCTCATGTGGATTGTTGGACGTGGGCAAACAGTACCTTTTTTTCCTAACCATCCCTTCACTATTGCTGCCAGTGGAAATGTACAGAAATCTTTCAGAAGAGACGATGCTGACTTGTGTTGTGTCCTGGGGGAGTTTGCTCTGTGCAACCACACTTCAAACCCTCAGCATTACTGGTGCCTTCACATAGTGGGTTCACAGGGTTCAAGAGAAGGGGTGAGAAGGATGAGGTGAATTTTCTTTATATAGTCTCAGCTGAAAATGTTGATGTGAGCAGAGGCATGAAGACTGGCCTAGCAGCTCTGGCATTGCCCAACATCTGTGAACTTAATGCAGGGGGAGAAAGCCAACCCAAAAGTGTGATTACTCAGAAAATAGAAGTTTCTATAAGTAGTTCATATTTTGGGGTAGAAAAATACTTTTATGCCACAGAGGACTTGTCTGCAGCCTTAGTAGATGTGATGGAAAGACTGGGAGAAGAGGTGCAAGTTCTGAGCAGAAGAAACAGATAACAGTCTGCCAGTGCTGTGATTTTCAGAGCCACAATGTTCTTGATGTAGCTGGGAGAGCTGAAGCTTACGAGTAAGGCAGGTTTCAGCAGCAGGGAGGATGTCTTTTCTTCAGCCAATTAATAGTGTTAGGGAAAAAAGATAAGAATAGTACAAAGAAGGGTTTATGTGTTTGAAAACTTGTCCTTTTTTCCCCCCAAAATTAATCAGTTGATTTGGTAAAAAAAAAAATAAATTAAAAAAAATAAGGTTTCTGCCAAGAAATCATTGTTTGTGATTTTTTGTTAGTCTTTCTTTTTTTAGTTTGTTGGCCTTTTGAGGGATTTCAGAGGTATGAGTAGTATATGTCAGGGGATTTGGGTATGTAGGTATGTTTAAATTTGATAGCTGGAACAGAATGAGGAGGGGATTAACTAAATGGAAAGGTGATGGAAAAGAGGAAGGTCTTGAAAAAGACTGAAGGAGAAAGGATGCAGAGGTAGATCTGTAGGCAACAGCATGAAGCACAGTCTGTGTCTGTTGGCCTTTGTCTGAACTTCTTTGGCACCAGTTCCTGATGTTTCAAGTCCCTCTCTGCCTCCTCCCGATCCTTCCTCCCGATCCTTCCTCCCGATCCTTCCTCCCGATCCTTCCTCCCGATCCTTCCTCCCGATCCGTCCCTCCTTCCGTCCCTCCTTCCGTCCCTCCTTCCGTCCTTCCTTTAACTGTCCCTCAAACACCTCAGGATCAAGACAGTATGGAGCTGTCCCATCACTTTCACACCTGTCCACCAGTAAGATATGCTTGTGCAGAGTGATTGGCAAGGCCAGTTTCAGTCTTTTCCATATATCAAGACACCCATTGAAATTGTCATATAGTCCTAAAACTTACTGTGTGCATATCTAAGAAGGATGAGGAGTGTGGGTGTTCAGAGGAGGCTCCAGAGAGCTGCTGGTAATAGTTTCCTTAGTGCTATCAGGAAATGCAATGATGCAGAGCCTCACAACAAATCTTTTAGGGTTACTGAGATACACTGGAACCACTTCAATGTTTGTACTGTGTTCATAAAAGCCATGTTGCAAAGAAGTGTGATGCTGATAGCCATAGTCACTTTTCATCCATTAGAGCCAGATTCATTGAGCAGTAAGATGGATATATCCCCCACCCCACTACATGGCGGAGTGTTTAGAGCAGGAATACAAACCACCATTGCCAAAAGCAGTTCTGTGTTCACTTGATTGCAGCCCTGGCTGAGGTGGAGTTACAGGACCCACACACAGTGGAGCACTTGCTCTGCTGGGGTCAATCCAGTCCTGTCCTTCAATTTTGTTCTGAGTAGATTTGCAATTTTTGGAGCTTTTCAGGGTAATTCAACTGAAAGTACTTAGTTTGCACTAATTTCAGCACTCCAAATTAACATAAATTTGCACGAAAGTGTATTCAGGTTCATTAATAATGGCTGGATGGCTACGCCATCGGAGTGCTTGCTCTCAGCTTCCAAAAGGATCAGGGTGAGCTGCAGAGAGGAAATTTGGAGTACTTAAATGTTTGGGGTATGGAACTCTAATAAACCTCCAAAAAGCCAGGAAATTTGGAGTGAAGGCTGAAACTCCATACCTAGTGCACCCTACTGGGTCTTTGTATTTCAGAACACGTTATGTTTGTTTGCTGAAATATCTCCAGTATGGAGCTCTTCAGGGTGGAGTTTCACCTTTAACTCTACATTTCCTGGCATGTGTGAGTTTGAAGTACACGCTTAACTTTTCCCCAGTGCTGTTTTTCATTTTTAATTTCCTTTTTCTTTTAAAGAAGGGACCCTGCTAGAGGGACCCCTGCTAAAAAAGGACCCCACTGAAACTATGATTACGGGTTTTGGCCTAATTTGGTCTTTCTGAAATTCTTCAGGACAACCAGGTTCAGCAAATTTTCTTTCTATTAAAGACTCTTGTGGCCAATCCATCCCAGTGAAAAAGATCGATAAAATGTGTACCCTGCAGACCAATTATTTTAGAAGGTACCCAGATGTTTGAGTAGTATATAACAAACTGTGGAAACATGGAACATCTCATGTAAATTCTAGTTAAAGATCTGGTCGTGGCCAGTGATATGTGTGAGATCTTTCTTGTGAAATGTGTTCTTTCTGTTAATTCACTAACTGCAGAAGCAGCCACTGTTTGCTGTTGACATTTGTTGGGTTATGTCTGTGATGGTAAAATAGTGGAAACAGCGGTGGTTGGAATGACAGCACTGGCAATTACCTGCAATGCTTTTAAAAATAATTTTGGCCCTGGACGTTGAAAAGATGTGTCATCACTGATTTGTGTAAAGGCAGCTTCAGCAGGGTTGAATTACAAGGCTTTGGAGAATAAAATTCTTTCTGCTGCCTCAAAATGCATCTTTTGAGCTATACTGCCAGTAGATAATATGGAATAAATTTGCTTCTAATGCTATATCATCGTCACGTCAATAAACTGAGGACTTCAGTGAGAAGCTGTGGTAGTTGGTTTCTCCAGCACAAGACTCTCGTTGGTTTTTCAGATCGTTCCCTTTGGCTTTGCAAGGAGAATTTATCTTAGTGAAATGTCACTGGGGAAATTTGGAAAGTGATGAAGTTCTGTGGCATTGGCTTTGTAAGTGCCTACAGCCTCAGACCAGGTGTGCTCAAGTGCTGAGAGCCTGAGCTTGGTTTCCAGAGGACTGGAGGCTCCTGTACCGTTTCCCCACGGACCTTCACAATGGTTGTCTCATTGTACACTTTGCGTGGAAATCCCCAAAACTCAGCAATTCTTGAGGATTTTCAAGAACTTCAGTTCATGCAAATGAAAATTCCAAGTGAAATCCAGGGAGGATTCCTGCTGCCTGGAGCCGGGTACTTTGTCACTGAGCAGCCCCTTTGCGATGGGACTGGTACCCTGCAGCACTGAGAGGATGAGGAACTCCCTGTGTCCTCTGCTAAGCTGCATATTTCTAATTCTGATGCATAAAAGCCCTTTGACACTTTACCGGGAGACAATATTCCTCTCCTTTCACCCTCTTCAGTATGGCCCCATCAACATCCTTGTATTGTATTTCCAGCCTTGACTTTGTAATACAGATCACAGCTGGTTGGTCTGAATTTCCCCTGAGTTACCCAGGATGCTGCTGAAAGCACAGGAAGAGCAGAAATGCTTTAATCAGTTAAATCAATCAAACCCCCAAAAGTGGACTAGACCTTAAAATTTACCCCACGACCTTTGATACTCACTGTGATGACGTCTTTGTCCTATTTCTTATAGTGCAGGATTTTATTGGGACTTGGCAGAAGGGTGGAGCGAGGAAGACACAGGAGGGGGGTTTGCCGAGTTAAAAAAAGAAAAAGAAAATGTCAGTGAGAAAATGGAAATACCCTGATGTTTCTCCAGCCTAGAGCTGGAGTTGACCTCTCTCTCCCTCTGTTGCAGGGAAGGGGCTCCTTTTCCGTTAGCTTGACTATGGCCTTATTTAATCGGTTTGCTCTGACATGGAGCCAAGAAAGGGCTTTGCTGTGTGATGCCGGGTCCTGCGTGCGTTCAGGCATCCACAGCTGTTCCATAGCAAGGGTTGGCTTTTGACTACTGAGGTATTTTTTTATAGCCACAGAGGGCAACTATTAATAGATGAGATTTACCAAAACACAGAGCTACGCAGCGTGGTGTGGAGGGGAAGAGGGAAACCTGTGTGATTTATGCCAGGAAAATTCCATGTCAAAATTATACTGAAAGACACAGTAAAATGCGTATGCCAAGAAGGGGATTTAATCTGTTACTTGGGCCATGCCAGCATTTCTCCTCCATTAAGGATCTGCCTCATTGCATGAAGTATGTTGCTGAACTATTTCTTCAGCATTAAGCAGCACAAATTCTACAAAGGACAGAGATAAGACGCATAGACACAAAACACCAGGTTTTCTGAGATGTGATGAGACTGTGAGAGAAATACCAAGAGGAAGCGGCGGCATTCCTGACCCTGAAGACGTTTCAGTTTGATCTGATGTGGGATTAGGGATAAAATGTGAATAATTCCACGTTGTGCAGTAGGAACAAGCCGATCAGGAGTTTGCTTCTTTGTATATTGATTCATTTCTGATTTCTGTGATATGATGTAATGAGACTTGTGCCCTTGTCAGACTTGCAAATTATATTTGTATATCGAGGACGACAGGTTAGGGAGCACTGAGCAGAAAGGAATGAGGGTGTCAATTTAAGCTTCTTTTGCAGTCGGAGCTCAGACATTGATTAAAAAACATAAAACCCAGATGATATCAAGTAATAGACCCATCAGTGTAACCGTCTACACTTTTTTGTGCACCTTCCAAAGGCACAAAAGGGAATTATATTCCCAAGACAAGACCCACCAACTATCAGTAGCCTGTGGGTATCAAAATCCCCTTTACACTTTGAAAAGCTTTGCCTTAAGTTGTTTTGCATTTGCTGGATTTATTTATTTGGTTTGTTTAATTAAAAATGACACAGGGAGAGGTTAACTGCAGAAAAATTCTATGTAAAGAAGGATATATGATGTACTCACGTAGAGAACGTGGGCAGACTTCAAAAAGGCCGGAGCTTAGTTTGCTGCAGATGAACATCAGAGAATATGGAAGTGTTTCCAAACCGTCTGAACTACGTAGGTCTGCAAGATTAGTTGAGAATAATTACAAACTAGCCTTTTTTTCTGTGATCTCCTGATTTCCATGAGCTTGATGATGCCCTAGTTCCATCTTCAATCCCAACGAGCACAAATGGAGACACATAGACATGCCTGAGAAATATTATGAATTAGATCAACTTCTATTATTCAGAATACCTGAATGTGTTTGGACTTGGCATTTCTGATTAAGGACTTTTATTTCGCCTTCATGTTTGACTTGCTTTCTGTCAAGGACTAATTCTGTGAGTTGCTGATTCCTCCCAAAATGTGTAGTCTCAATGTTACTGCATTAAGTGCTGAGGATAAGCATTGGCTTTTTGTAGTTATTGCTCAGTTAGTTCCTTAGGGGAACAGTTGTGCTATCTGCTTGCAGCAGGTACAGACACACAGCAGAGGCATGATTTAAAGAATTAAATCTTAAAGTCTTTATAATTGCTGGAGAAAAGGTAGGTGCTTCCACTAGGATTCAGAGCACCTAGGCTAGAGGCTGAAAATAGGTCTGTAAATGCCACGCACAGTTTACGTCAGGCTTCCCCATCGTACTGCATTCCTTAACAGTCATTCAATCTTTTCTATTTTTACATACATAATGTTGTTCCAAACGTGTGTTATGCTTTCTGTCTGGACTAAGTTACATATCCAAAGCTCTTTGAAGTGTAGAAAGATTGAGCTCCCAAAGACTTGGTTCTTTGCCTTGGATCTCCACATCCAGAGCACGAGTGAGGTTGAGGACCTTCCTGAGATGAAGAGCAATAGCTAAGAGGAAAGCTTCTACAGAACAGCACGGCAATAGAGTAAGTAGAAGAAATGTTTTGGGTAAGGATTGATGGCAACAGTTCACAGCATTATGAAAATTGCTTCCCTTTTGCCTCCAGCCTTTTTACCACTGCTGTGTCAGTGCCAAAAGCCAGAACTCACTCACTAATTCTTCCAGAACTGATAGGTCATGATAAACTTCCAAACACAGAGTAAAATGCTTCCCTCAGACACATCAGAGTGTTTCTCCCAGTTTGCCTGAAGAAATCCGCACTGTTTGATTGCCCCCCTGCACCCAGTTGGATTCAGAAAAGGGCTAAGAGTTCCTGGCTTCCTCCTCGTACACTTAGAATTCCTCTAATTGTTTTACTTCTGGGGATAGATTTATTCATGTGTTTTTGCTTCAAAATGTCTTATTTTGTCTTAAAAATGCAGTGTCAAACCTTTAGCTATCCGCATCTTGATCGGAAACAAACTTCTTTTTTTTATCCATCTGGGAACAACACCTGAAGCACTTTCAGTTCTTCTCCAGATCCAGTTCAGATCTAGAAAACCATCAGGAGGAGATAGTCCAAAAGATGGTTTCCAGATGCCTTCACTTGCCTTCCCCCCAACTAAATAAGGCAGGATGTCAGGTTTTGCAAAGTTCTTGAGATGTTCTTAGGCTGTGACAGCAGAGGAGTTGTGGAAGTGAGGGAATTCATAACAGCCCCCCTCTGTCTTTGATAGGGAGCTGCAAGGCGTTCCATGCTAGCATTAACATAGGTTTTACAAACGTGGGTTCGTGTAATTCTCTAGTAAAAAGTGGGAAACAGCGAACGAAAAAGACAACCTGCAATTTTTGCTGGCTCCTTTGCAAAGCTAGTTTTGTCGTCATCAGGATCGTAAGCCTTGTAGTAGTTGTTAGTGACATATTACCAATAAATTACTGGAGCACACCAGAGTGAAAGTTGATGTGTGGTTGAGATATGCAAATAGAGTGAGAGAGGGTGCAAATGTTACGGGGAAGTTAGACTGCATGGCCTGCCTACAGTGGTTGTACTCATGGCAAAAGTCAGTCAAGAAATTTGCCGTAAAGGAAAATTAGAGTTTTCCCTCTCTCATGTTAGCATTTGACAATGGAGAACAGATCTTTGCATTCTCATACCCTTTGCTAGAGGTCTGTATTTGATTCAAGTGGATCCACAGGCTTGTGGTGCCAAAACAGGCAATTTCTGCACTCATGTCTGAAGGCCAAATATATGGGTATGATTTCCTATAGTTTACTGTTACATGCTGGATCAGTATTGTATGTTTCATAAGCTGCCAGTCCAATTTTGTAGGGTCTTGGGAAATGTGTCCTCCAGGGAATGCTTACAATCAGCCTTATGTTTTGGACTGATAGTGCCTGTTTTCTGGTATGCATGTTAGCAGATCCATATGTGAGGCAACCCAAATGTCCTTTCCTGTGACTAATAACCTGGGCATTAGCCTGCATCTGCTGCCCACTGTTTGCTTACAGGGGTAGAGGACCTCTTCTGCTTGATATATCTATCCATTCAAGAAACGTCCGCTCTCAGAAGCACACATGTACAATGGTATTTGCTTTACCTTGTATCTACGCAAAAGTTGCAGGTCCTGCATAAGTTTAAAACCAGAAAGTCTGAAAATTCTTGAGGGTTGGGAAAAGGTCCATTTACATCTTTCCTCCTGCTGCTTGTCTCGGGCTCAACAGAGAGAAATGAGAGGCAGGATTTTGATGTCAGGGAGTTAATTATATTAGCATTATGTGTTACAGCCATTGCTGCTATGTTTTGTCTCCCAACAGTGGTCACTTCACAAAGTCATGATCTGCTAAGTCCTCTCTCCTTCTCTTTCTTTTCCTTTCTTTCTGTCTTCCGAGTGAACGGGAATAAAAATTTAAAAAAAAAAAATAATTGTTGGATTTAGAAAATACACTATCCACAATATCTCCTTTCTGAACTATTTTCATTGCAGGTGTGTTGGTGTTTCTGCCAGATCACCTGGCAATTTACTGTGGATTCTGGAAACTTCAAAGCCAAATGTTTTTCTGTGAAATTTCTGTTTCAGCAACTGACATTTTCTGTTTTCTTGTAATCTCTTTGCTGCTGGGAAAGAACAAGAGCAACCAGCTTTCATAACTCTCATAATATTTAGTGGTTCCTTGAATCTGACTATTCAATTTTCTTTTTTTTTTTTTTCCCTTAAAAAATGTGTTCAACACTTCACTGCTAAAGATTAAGACTTACTGATATAAACCATCAATGCACCCTGAAAAAAAACAAACCAGAAAACAAAAAGAGCTAAATATGAGTCCTTTGTTGTAACAGGGAGAAAAAAAACCTCATGAACTTTGAAAATGTGAGGCTTTAGTGCCAGGGCGCAAGCTTTTCTTGGTTTCCCTGCATTGAAGTTTCCATCACCAGACTATGTTCTTTGTGATCTCACTTTGGTGTCTCCTACCCCTTCCTGCATAAGATGAAATAAGAGGAAATTTCAACCGGTTTCATTTGATTCAGGTTTTCATTTCTTAGAAAAGAGGAAAATTGGAATTATCCTAACCATAAGCCATTGATGATCTGCCCACTGCAGCAGGACCAACTTTATGCTCAACCCTGCCAGGAGGTTAAGAAATGAGATTTGGAAGTCCATGAGTTGTAAAAACAAAAGCAGAAAAGAAGCAGCATCTCCAAAGCAAAAGTGATGTTTTGCAAGATGCATATTTGAACTTGTTATTTTGGCCCATCAACTCCAGAAGTATCTGTAATAAACGTGCTAGGTCCTTTGTGGTTATATATGATTTTATTTTACTTTTTTTTGCTGTCGGCCCGATTCCAAGTCGCTCTTCATTCCAATAGCAATGTACATCTCACTTTGTGGTGCAGAGTTTATGTGCAGGGAGGATTAGTGTCAAAAAGTGAGATGAAAGGAGCAAAGAATTTGGTCTTGTTCTTTTTTCATTTTGCATTTTTTACTGTGTGTTAATTAGGGAAGATGGTAAAGGACCAGCCCCTTTAAAGCTGCACACCTCAGCAGGGACGGTGCCACATGTCACCCTTCTGCAGGAGCTGTGACTAATTGTAGTCAAACTGCAAGCACCCCAAGGCCACAGTGCTCCCACCCTGACCTGTATTCAGCTTCCTAAAGATCCCAAATATTCCCACAGTGGGTGACCTACCAGAGCCCACCTAGGCAGGGTCCTGACCCATCCTGCCTGCGGCTGCCTACTGCAAGGACAGGTGGCACAGGTCAGCGGAGCCCAGGACAGAGCGTTATCCATGCAGTGGGGTAACCCCATGCTTTCTGTGGACTCTAAAGAGGGGACACAAAGCGTTTCCCAGTGCTTCACGCCAGCCGTGACTCCCCAGGGTCAGGCCAGCAGGGCAGTTGTTTGGGCAGGCTGCGAAGGTGGCCTCGAGCCTGACCCCGCGGCCACTGGGATGGAGGTGAGAAAGACGAGGCTGGAGTTGAATATTAGTAGTGGAAATGTTGGGCAACTTTAATATAGAGAGTTGCTATGAGCTACTCCTATAATTAAAGAAAATTCAGTGTCAAAGCCTCAAGTTTCCTCTTGATCTCTATCTTCCAGTCTGATTAACAGAGGCTCTACCTAACTCTTGACCTGATTCAAGGGAGTGATGACAGGCTGCATTCCTGGTCTCTGGTGCTTTTCATAAAAAAAATCAGTTTTTTTCTGGTGACTGAAACCAAAATGTCCTTTACGTGAACTATTGCGCAGTGTGCTGTGCACGTATCTGTTGGTTGTTCTTGGAAGCTTTGGGATGCGAGGTGGTATGTAAATGCCAAATATTATTAGAACGGTGGCTGCTCGCTCATTGAAAACAGAGTCCTGGTTCCACAAGAAAATCTGTTTATGAAGTAAGTGTGCTGTGTTGTCTTCAGAAACGGGGAAGCCAAGGGATTCAGGAAGGACCAGTTTATTGTAGGGAGCTCTGGCTTTCCAGCTGCTGAGCACCAGACCTTCAGGACTTTTTTTTGAGATTGTAAAGTATGAGTAAAAGACTGTAAAATATGAGTGAAAAATATGATTAGTGGCCACCAGCAGAAAACCTAAAGGATCAGCAACACAAGCCACCGCTTATTTAAAAGAAAGATGATCCATATTCTCACAGAACGTAGGTTCGAGAGATCGAGTTTCTAATCCTCGCTGTCACGCTGAAGGATTTTGTTACTTTGACCAAATGATTGCATTTCTCCTACCTCGGTTTTCCCATTCAGAAGACAAGGAAAATTATTCCGTTTGCCTATTTCATGGCTTCTTCAGTCATTGTAAAATTTCTTGAGGGGAGGCCCAGCGCAAGGGTTCTTGTCCCACTTTAGTATCACTTAAGCCCTTGGACGGGGTTTGGAGCGGTGCAGAGGGCTTGTGTCAGGGCTTTGACCAGAGTGGAATTTCTCTCTTCATGTTTAGGAAGCATTTTGAGGCCCAGAGGGGAAGCACTGTGGAAGTGCCAAGCAGTATAACTGATGGTTAAAATAGCCTAAAATGCATATACCTTCCTACACTGATGTAAATTCTCGAGTATACGTGAATGAGGTTTGCTGCAGCCAAAAGGGGTTTTCGGAAAAGCAGCAAAGGGAATCTGCTTTAACAGAACAGGTTCCTGAAAATATCCTTACGCCATTTCTTTCTTTATCATTTGACTTTTCTCCTTGTTACAATGGTTCAGCCTGTAGAGTCTGGAAAAACATCAGGGTAACCAGGGCAGAGGGAATATCAGATGGAGATGAGGGATAGATAAGAGACAAATTACAGTACATTTCTCATGGGTCATTTGGCTCTAGTCTTGAAGAGGAGAGAGAAAAAAATCCCGAAGTAGTAAAAGAAAGAGAAAGAGACAATCAAAACAAATAAACCTGCCAGTGTTGCTGATTTCAAAGGTCTGTGAAATGTGCATATATGCTTCATAATGCTTTGCTATTTTAAAGAGATGTGTCTTGAAATGTTCCATGCTTTAATCCTACTCGCTGTCTCACAAGTTAATGGTACAGTAAGATCACAATTCTCTTTGCCAAGGCTTTCCCTTTGTTTTCTTTTTTCTTCCTGCAAGTTGGCCAGCCGGCATCTCTTTTCCTTGTTCTGTGTAGTTCGTTAGCTTAATTATTTTTTATGGTTGTGCGAGGAAACGGGGGTTTTCAGTTCTTGCTGCACTAGTGAGCTCAAATGTTGCTCCCCTCTTGGACACAGACCTTGCAAAAGAAGAAGGCTCAGTGATCACATATTTATGGTCCGTAGCACTGCAACTCTATAGATCTACATAAAGGTTCTATAAAGGTGGGGTCTCTGGGGTAAGAGTGGGCAGTAAAGGCTGGGAGGAGAAAGGAAAAGGGAACAAATCATTTTATGTACATTAACAGCCACCCCAAATATTTGCCCAGAGCTCAGACAGAACATGTTTGACATTTGTAAATTTTTACATCATCTTTTTCCCCATTCTTTTTCCCTGAGCCTCTACGCTTTCTTATCCTGGCCAGAACCAGCAGCAAAAGTGCCGGAAAAAAAATAATCTGTTTTCACTGCATTTCTGAACCTCAGCCCAGGTTTGTGAAGGATTTGGCAAGGATTTACAAACCTTTGAGAGAATCCGTGTGGAGATCTGAGGAAACCCGCCTCCCTCCTTAAAAAAGCAAGTTGTGTTGGCCAGAAATTGGGCAAAAATTGGTCGTTTCAACTGAGGTTTCCTCTGAGATTTTGGATTTGAACCTGAAGCTGCACTTTGAGAATCAAATTTTGCTGTGAGTAACTCTAGATTTACACTGGAGCAAATACATCGCAGTCAGAGCTGATACTTGTGTGCAGCCTAGTGAGAACAGAAGTTGGCTCACATGTACCAAACCAAAAGAGGACCTGGAGGTAGGTTTGCAGTAGTCCAGCCATCAGGGTTATTCCAACCTGTTGCTGTGGTTCAGCCCATTAAGCAGATATTGCACTTACAACATCCGTGAGTTATCTACAGGCAATTGTAGGAAATGCAGCGGTATCACTTGTTAGAGGTCTTCGATGAGAAAGCCAGGTAAGGCTGAGCAGGGGTGCGCCATTAGGGTCCTGTAGAAGATAATACTGGTTTTTAGAATTTAGTAACAGTTTCCTTTATGTATGGATTGGTTTTTTTCCTTGAAGTCCTATAGAATTATAGTGCAAAATGTTACAGTAGAAATGTGCTTATGTCTAGGATTGTCCTGCTGGAAAGCAAATGGAATGAAACTAATAACTTGACAATTGTAAGAATTCCCTACTTTGGACTAAGGAGCTGCTCTCAGTCTCTGTTGCAGGATGAAGAAAACATGGACCCAAAGGACTGCCACATTTTGCACTCTAAAGCTCCTATTTTCTTTCTATAATTTTTTTAAATACTTTTTTATAGGGTGAATAAAGCCTGAGTCACTGGCATATTGGTAGAATTAATTCAGTTTTGAAAAGAGAGCACCCTAGGATTAGCGGACACTCAGACTTTTCTATCCATGTGGGCTTTTATTTTGTGGGGTGTGTTGCTTAGGGTCAGTCTTAACTGGAGGACCTGCCGCTGATGTAAAAAAACCTCATCCAGCTTTAACCACTTAAGCTGAATGCATTAGCAGTGTCACAGCGACACAGGGTTCAATACAGGCTACCAAACCTATCCAAGAAGTTGAGTTTATATTTGAACAATTATCTGAAGTATCTTCTCTTCCGGATCCTTAACTTTTTTTTAATTTTTTCCAAAAACACTCCTCTGTTCTTCTAACGGGAGATCAGACTTGGGGGCTGTAGAGGATATTTTGCTGCAATGGATAAACTAAAATTCTTTAAAAGCTGCCAAGCCTACATGTGCTGACAGTGCTTGCAATTTATGCTTGTGGACATGACCTGGTGACTGCCTGGTTTGGATGCGGTCAGAATTACAGTTACACATTTGGATTTTAGTGTGAACACAGGCAGTGATCTGGATCTAAATTAGGATCTGAAGCCTTTCACTTGGAATATTCTGGCTCCGCTCTATTTCAGGCTCTGTCCCAATCACTGAAAGATTTATACCTTTATCAATAAATTATCATGACTTTTACTACACTTACACCAGTGTCTTAAATTAACACTAAACTAAATGGAGATGAGGCACGCTTCCTGCTTCACATGATTTATGGCAACGCGTCTGAAATGAGGAGCAAAATTAAATTTGCCAGCAAAAGCAGATCTTTAACATCACGTCAGACAAAAATTTGATTGCAAGTCCACTGCTAAAGAGGGATTGTATGTTTTCTTTTTTTTTTCAGGTCTTTGATAGACCTGTGACACTTTAGGCAAAAGAAGAAGAAAAAATGTTAGAAATGTTTTTAGGTCTGAAACCTCAACTTTATGTCAGGCTGGAGGTGATAGGATGAATGTAGCAGTTCCATGGCACTGATAATCCCTCTTCTTGAGAACTGCATCCTCTTTTGATGACCCGCCTTTGAGAAAGATGTGGAGAGCACAGATGAGAGCATGAGAAATGACCAGAGGTCTTAAAAAAATATAACCGGTGGGGAGAGGCTGAAGAAATAAGGTGGTTTTAGCCTAAAAACGAGGTGGTTTACAGGGGATGTACTAAGCTTTCAAGTAAGTAGTAAGTTTGGTAAAGCAGAAGGGAATCGTCTAATCTCCCTGCCTGTGGGGAATGGCACAAACAGTCGTGCGCATCTGTTGCAGCAAAAAAGATTCACGTAGACCTTCAGAAAAATTTCCTGGTATTGAAACATGGCCTGCCAGTTGCAGGGGCAGTTGCAGAGTCCTTCTCATGTGTAAGTATGAGCTAGATAAAAATTTGCTTGGTATGACATACAGAGATGCCCCTTCTTTGGGGTGGAGGGCTTGCAGCCACTGTCTCTGGACATCCTTTCCAGACTTGATTTTCTGTGACTTTATGGCAGAAGGCAAAAGGCAGCTTATACACTGTCATCAGCACTGTGTCTCCAAAAGGAGACCCCCATGCCTAACCACCAAGACTGAGAAATCACAAGGGGAAAAGCTAAATTACAGTTGTGCACATCTGCCAAATGGCCCCATTTCAAGGTCAGCTTTCAGTGCTGTTGAAGTCATGGCTCTTGCCATTATCTTCAGGAAGAACAAAATTTATCTCAAAACCATCCTTGCTGTTCGCTGCAGATACTGAAAATCTGTAGGTAGACACAGCACCTTAAAACCTTGGGCCCCACATGTTGCTTGAACAAACAGGACAGACAGTTGGTGAGTGCTGCAGTCTTTGCTGCTCTAATGAGTTAGAGTCAACCCTGGGGCCAAGATCAGAGCTGGAGGGATCGAGGGAACACATCTGAGACTTATCAGCCACACGACATTGGGAACCACTCCTGAATCTGTCACGGGCTGCCGACAAGGATTGCCAGGGCTGTCCAGAAAAGTCTTCTCTTGGTCTGCTAAATCATATGCCATGGTTAAGCTGGGCTGACAGCTCTTTTGAGTGCCCCAAATGAAAACAGAGACAAGGAGCCTTGTGAAGGAGAGCGATGCACTGGGTTCCTATGATTCCAGCAGACTTGCTCTGTCCTGCCATGTGCTGCACTTGCTAGGTAAAGGATAGGACATTGCATGTCGAGACATAAAATAGAGACTTTTTGAGACTGACTTCCCAATTCAGAAGATGCTGGCAGTTTTGGTTTTGTTATTTTTTTAATGATGAAATGCAGTGCCTTTTATTCCTAAAAAGCTCATCAGTCAGTTGGAGACCAGACTCCATAGTGAGCAGATAGCAAAATTCCTACTCTGTGTTTGGGTGGAGTCTTGCAAATAATCCCTTAAGTATCCTGTTTGTTTTCTTGCTGTAAAGTGACACTTGTCTTTGAAGGAAAAAAACAAACCAAAGTCAAATAAAGAATAAATCAGAGCAAAACATTTCCTAACAATAAGGGCTGGAAGGCTTCATGGTGCTTGCAAAAACGTCCATGAGTGCAAGACGGTGCACCCCAGCCACATTAGGGGAACACGGGAAAGCCACTCTCTGACCTGGAAGAAAATGGGGGAGGAAGTTTCCAACCCAGTTACAAAACTGCTTGACTCTAGTCACTAAGGCCAGATTTAATATGATTAGACCTGATACTGACTGAGTTTAAAAGCCATTGTCAGATGTGTTTGTAGCTAAGTGGCAGGGATTTGTGGCTGGGTTTGGCTTGGAGCTGAGGGACATCAGAAGGGAGCTCCTCACTGTGGCCCTCCCGGGCAGGTGGGGCTGCTGGCTGGGGGCTTCACCTCAGGGACGAGTCCTGCTGCAGTGAAGCCACAGCCCAAATGGACAGGAAACAGGCTTGACAAATGAGACAGGTCTGGGGATAATGGCTGGTGTGAGTGATGGGGCAGGCTGCATGGTGGGTATGGCGGTTGCGAGACACTGCTGGATAAGCTAAAGACTCCATTAGGCTGAAACTGGAGCACTGTACAGGATACATATTCCTGTGTGAGGTCTGGGGCTCACTGGATAAGGGTGAGCTGCTGTACAGTACAGTTTCTGAGGGTTATTTACACTGCAGTGGAGGAAGAAAGCAAACCGAAGCTGTGCATTGGACAAATAAGTCGATGAAAAGATGTGGGTGGGAATGTGCACATTGCCTGATATGATTTGGTGTCCCAAATGGCCTTAAACAGCCCATACAATTTCTATGTCTAAACCAGATTCCAGCACAGAAGAACTTTTATGATGCACTAATAGGCTCATTAGGCTTTCTTGGGCAAGGCACTCTCACAGCATCATATGTTTTTTCCATTACAGGAATTACACGTGTTTTGTTGTGCTTTGGGTTTTGTTTTGTTTTCCACATAGACTTGCCCTGACAGTTCCCCCATTCAGGTTTATATTGGAGGTACCATCTCGAGCCAATGAATTTTATGAAATATGTTGCTGGCACTCACAGAGAGATGCATAAAGGAAATATTCTAATGACAGTTGGGAAGGCTTTGATCCCTTTCCAAGACTGCACTCATGTTTTTGAAATGCGAGTTTGGCAGTGCTGGAAAGGCTGGGCTCTTTGGCTCTCTTTGGCACGAGCCCATGTGACAGACATTATGTCCTCTATCAGGGGACCCACATAACCTTGAGAAGTGTAAGCAATGCTCGCGGATTGCATTGGGTCAGATAGTCTGGGCTGATAACAAAGCAGCCGCGGCAGCAGGGGGGAGTCAGCCTAGTCCAACACAATAACTGAAAACTATTTTGACCTGGTAAGTCTTGGGTCTGCTGCCTGCGGCTACGTAGTTGGACATGAACTGCAAAAGTAGTTAATTTATGCCTCCTTGAGTGTAGGAATGTGGTGATGATGGATAGGGATGGGAGGTTATTAGAAACATGGGGAGGAAGGAGAGGATGGAATTCCAGCTCGTGTTTTTATCTCTTACACACACGCTGGTTCCTTTGCATACATGCTCTTGGCTGTCTTGCACGTGTGCACAATCCAAACCCTTGCTTACACACTCACACCTCTGTTCGTGCACGCACATGCAGGCACATGTTGACACGCTTACAAGGGATCTGTGTGAGCTAAATGCTTGAGCATGTTTATGTTTCTGTTGGGGGTTGCTGACTGCTTTTACAAAGGGGTTTCCGTTTACTTCCTCCCAAGCATGAGCTGTTTACATCTACTCCTGTGCAGACCCTTTGCTAAAAGTCATCTTAGTGTTCTGTTCTTACACCATTTGAATATATTATGCTCATTTGCAGGCTTTTGTTGGCTAGCAGAGAATTAGTGGTCAGAGAAATACTGTAAAACCAAGTACAATTGACTTGGTACGGTGGATTTACGTAAGACGTAAGTTCAGTCTCGGTGCTGCACTGACATCACTGGCCAATTAGTTAAATGCTGCCTGCTCTGGATGCTGTCTGCGATAATAATCCTTGTACAAAATAGCCCTAGATGTTGAAGCACATAGCCGGTATGCAAGTGAGAGAGTGATTGTGGCCATGAACTGCGGATATAAATGGTAATTGGACCGTGTAAACAGTAAGCAAACAGACAGCTGAGAATAAAGAAATATTAGTTTAGATTATTTGAAACCGTAAGAGAAGAGCGAGGATAAAAATGGTAACCTCAGGAGGGGAGTTGGATTATAGTTACTCCTACAGGGATTTGCATAGGCCATAAAGTGTCTGCATCCAGAGTCAACAACCGCAGTCTCAATACAGACAGCGGGCCTTTCCTTCCCACTGTTATACAAAACACACAAACATTTTTCTACTCAGAAGTACGCAGTGCTTCTGTTTCTGTCCTTTTCTCTTCTACGAAGCATCACATCACTCCCGCATTCTCTCTTACGCTTTTGCTCACTGTCTGTTACAGATGCTGCCACACATGCAGACACACACATCTTCACATGCATGCGTCCTCCGTCACATTGTGCAGATAGATGCAGAACAAGCTTGAGGAGCTGAGGGAAAGATCTGTGGATTTTCCACAGATGTGTTGGGAACAGTGGAGAGATGAGAAATGTGTAAAGGGTCACAGTACTGACCTGTCCTTCAGGATGTCATCCACATCGATTGGAAGATAAACACTGTATGGAATGGAAACATACCCTTCCACTGGTGTCCCCAAAGAGCACGTCTTCCTCCATGAGTCAGCGAGGGCCTGGGGACACCCAGCCATGAACTATTTTGGAGGCAATGACTTCAGCAAGTGGCAGGGGAAGCTATTGTGGAAATATGAATGTATTTTCCATTGGGGAGTCCTCCAGGGAAGGACAGAAAGATCTTGGTGCTGAGCCAACTCCCCTATTTTTTCTACACCCTTCTGGGAACGAAAGCCTTGCAAAGTATGCAAGGACCCTACTTAGTGTGTGTGAGTGTGTTTGGTTTGTGAGAGCCACATGAGCCCTATATGCAGCCATGCACATACGCAGAGCGGGACTTAGGAAATAGGAATCAACCTGCTCAAGACCATCATGGTGTCCTTTCGTTATGAGCTCGTCAGCCACACTTGACTCAATGTGATCTCTTTCCATTTTTTTCCACCTGTCCAGTGAAGATAGCACAACTCATCCTTGGTTTAGATTATGTGTTACAATGTGAGCTGGAGACAGAGAAGCAATGGGTTTACTCTTACGTTTCACATTCTCCAGCTTTGCTCTAAGTAAGGGCATCACGGTGCCGCTGAAAGCAGTGTAGCACCATGATACACACTTCGGCAAGTAGCAACTCCTCTATTACAGTCTTGACAAAGTCTACTCCTTCAAAGCAGTGCTAAAAGTACTTCCAAAGGACATCGAGCTTAAGGGATTGGCTTTGCTTGCCTGCAAGCAGATTGCTCTTTAACCTCCAGAGATCCCAAAACCTAAGAGGAAACGCTGCTCACCTTAAGGAGCCTTAGGAGTTTATGTCATGGTATGGTACCACTCCTGTGGAGGTCTCTCACAAGGACATCTCTTGGCACAACTTTGCTTGCTGGCAATAGCGATTCCTGAACAAGCATCCTTTGTCAGGGTTAGACCAGGGAAAGTGACTGCTACTGGGTGCTAAGGGAGTAAATTCGTGAGGTGGTGTTAGTTGTTGCTCCAGCCTGAAGATGTGAAACTTGTTACTGTGAAGGAAAATTAGAGGTAATGATAATAAACAGCTTAGAGGAAATGTGCAAGGTAAGTGCTGATATAAAAAGATTTACTCCCCATAATACATGGTTAATTACATTCATAATAAATAGATTCCTATACTTATCTTAGGAATGTGGACAGCTTTATGTATTTACCTTGGATTTTGTGGCCTTAGTTAATCAATGGCCTAAAGTCCTTAGATGAGATTTAGTATATGAATGCAAAGTTAATTGAAGTTTGGGAGTGGGTTATTAAAATATTTCAGGTGACTGAGACACAGGATATTATAAGATCCTCGCCTGGATTGCAGCACCTCTTCAATAGTTTGCTACTTTTTGTGTCACCTTTAGAAAAAAAAAAATGCTTTTCTTTTTCTACAGAGCATACTTAGATGTCAATGAACTAAAGAACATACTCAAACTGGATGGATCCACCCACCTCAACATCTTCTTTGCCAATTCCTCCGAGGAAGAGCTGGCTGGAGTGGCAACTTGGCCCTGGGACAAGGAAGCCTTGATGCATCTAGGTGAGTGATAAAGATGTTTCTTCTTTGTAAAGCATTCTTTTGAGGCGCTAAGAAGGAAAGACAACTATGCGTTAAGATCTGTTCAGATTTCTTATCATTCCTCTAATATATAGTCAGGGGAAAAAAAGTATTTCACGATTCCCAGATACTGGCTCACAACCAGGAAAATATTAGGTTATAAACCCAAAGCATATTATGGTATTTGTAGATGATGTCAAGCTGAAAGTATTTCACCTTTTAAGTGAAGCTACTTTACAGGGCATTCACTCCATGGGAGCACTTTGTGAAGAAGATTGAGGGGGAATAGGTGGGGGGATGCTAGACAGGAGTGAATTTTTAACCTTAGCCTGTTACGTTCTGATCCTTAGTTCATTACTTAGTAAGTGTTCAGTTAATTTTCCTCACAGACTACAGTTACCACTTGTTGCTATTTTTCTCTACCAACGTGCAAAGGAGCAAATTGCTGAGAGATTGTATTTCTAATGTTCATTTGAGTGGAACTGGAATGAGTTTGCTACCCTGCAGATTGCCCTGCGTGTTTCATAACTGGGTTGCTGAGTATGGCTAGGAACCCTGGGCTCTACACAAAGCTGTGCAGCCTCCCAGATGGCTCATTGCCCTGACACCTGCAGTGCCATCAGACCTGTGTTCCTTGCAAAATGTCAGATGAACCTCAAAAGGTTCAGAAGGCACTGACCGAGTCTGTATGTACTTCTTTTAACTGCACAAACCTCCCTGGGGCTGCAAACTTGATCTGGTCATAAGAGCAGGGATTCTCACAAGTTTTCCAGATATTTCTCCAGCCTGTCCAGACCTTCCTAGGCTGGAAGTGAAGTCTAGTTTCAGCCAAGTTCAGTCTTTGTGAAAGGCTGTTTCAGCCAGTTTTTGTATTACCTAACCCCACGTTGAGCAAAACAAAAAAGATGTGGCAAATATAAAGCTAGACGTGGAGAGCAAAATACGGTGTTTATTATTCTAAAGCATGCTGTGAGAGCTGAACTACATCAGCCAGGGAGGCTTTTCCATGTTCGAAAATACATTACCCCCAGACCTAGATGTTAACTTCTCCCTATAGTCACCTGTCTCCATAGCTAAGAGAGGCTCCATGGTCAGAGCAAGCAGTTGGAGCTGGCTGCCCTGCTTCACTGAGTAAACGTTTTATTACGACATCCAGCTCTGCAGCTGCTCTGGAAGAAGGATGAGCAAACTTCCCTTCCCAAGGACCAGTACTGACACCCAAAAGTCTCCTGCTGAGCTAGGCTGGAAAGGAAGCCAATTCCACTCTGACTTGCCTCCAGCCCCATCTCCGTGGGCTCCTGCTGGGAGCACCCACACCAGAAGATGCTGTAAATGCCTGCCAGAGAGCATTCCCCATGTCTTCTGGCAAAACCAAAGAGAGACATTAACCCCAGCCTCAACCAGCACCCACGGTGCTGTGATTACTACCACTCTGCAATACCACAACCCCCCACTCCTGCGCTAGCCCCTAGCACTAACTCTGCTTCTGATTGTGCAACAGGATGCGTTGCTGGTGGGAAACATTAGCCATGATGCCACTGCTGGAGTGAAAGAAGTCTGCAGTGTAGCCGATCCTTCCTTAAACGAGTATTTTCACAGCGTCCCGTGGTGTTGCCATGGGAGGGAGCAGAGAACAAGGGGAGAGCTCCAGAGTGCCAAGAAGAACCTTCTGCAAGAGGGCTGGGGCTTGCCCAAAGCCCTGATGAGTTCTTCTGTCACTTCGTTAAGCTAATTGTCAACATTATGCCTGAGCAAAACAATTTAAATTCAGCTCCTCCAGTGTATTGACAGAACTCATTGGCCAAAAAAATATCTTACAAGAAATAAAAAGAAGGCATTAGCCAACAGTTTAAAGTTGGCTTGCAGTGGAAAAAAGTAAAAATAAATAAATAATGGTCATAATTTCCTGTCATAATAGCCCTCCCAGACCTGTGCTTGGTCTGTAAGAATTCATCTTTAATCTTTTTTTACTCTCTTCTATAAATCCAATATGTACTTAATAAAAAATATGAAATACGTCCTGTGGTGCAGATCTAAAGGCTGGGATAGAGATTGTCTGGGTGAGGGAGTTTATCTTTTCTGTAAAACTGCAGTTGATTTAGATTCTTGACAGCTGTGAAAAATATAAATTTTCAACAAAGGCAAAAATGAAATCTCCCTCCCCAGCTGCCTCAGGGCTGTCCAATGCCAGAACCAGTTACCCAGCCTTTATTTTGAAATTCCTGAGGAATTTCACCAATACTCCGGGCATTGGAAAACAAACCCTGGAAGTATCTTTGGGAAAGAGACACCCACAAAACCATACGCCACGGTCCTCTCTGGGTGTAAGCGGCTCCACATGGGTACACCCCAAGCACTGGAGGGCTCAGAATATGTATTGTTTGAAGGGGGAGAGAGGGATGCAAGGAACATGGGGACTGCAGTGGCTGCATACGGCGAGGTCTGTAGACAAATAGTTGAGTCTGTGGAGAGCTGGTGTAAGGACCAGTTCAGTGCTGTGAGAAGGGTGTGCAGATGCTGCATGTGGCATAACGGGCATGACGTTGCAGCACGATTAATTTTTTTCACTCTTTTGTGTCTGTTTTTAAATTTGCAGTTCATTTTTTTTTAAATAATGTAGATATTTGTGCATGCACACGTGACTCCTCTCCGCTGTGTGCATGTAGTCACACATGCCCACGCACAAGGGAAAGTCTTTTCTCTGTTACTATGTATGCATGTGTCCTTGTAAGACATCCAACGTGGTCCTTCCTCTCTCTTCAGCATTGATAAAATTTCAGCTGGAACACTGTGTCTTGTGTGGACACTGTACTTGAAGGAAAATGTGAGACAACTGGGAAAACCAAAGGAGAACAACAGTCAGGGAGGTCTAGAAAAAGGATTGAGCTACAAGGAAAGGTTGAATGGATTGCAGTTATTCAGAGTGAAGGGAAAGAGCCTGAAGTGGGAATGATGAAAATGTCATAAAAGCCGATGAAAAGGGAGGAGAATCTTCTGTTCTTCGTATCCGTGTGAGGCAGGACTTGAAGTCATGAACTTAAATTCCCAAAAAATCAATTCTGATTAGATGTGAGTTAAATCCTTGCAGCCGTAAGGATACTGAGTGCTGAAATTGATTGCTGGGGTGGTCGTGTCATCCTGGGTTGTAAAGAGACATTAGGCCACTATATATAAGGGGTGGTATAGACCTAATTGGTCCTGTGTTGTTTAAGAGCGGAATCAGATGACTTCTTAAGGTCTTCTCAGTCTTATTTTCCTGTAATTCCATGGTTATTGCAACCAAGCCTGCATGCAGATGAGAAGGAAGAGTCTATGGTGTGTCAGAACCCGATGATCTCATCTTCCCTGTGCTACAGTCACTGATAAAGTTCCTCCTGCCAAAACCTTTTCTCTCCTCATTGTCACTACATTATTAGTGTACCATATCCAAGATTTATTTTCCCACTATAACTTCTACAAAGCACTCTCCCGTTCTCATGGTAGGCAATATACACAAACAGTTTTAAATAAAAGGCTTGGAAAAGTTGAGGTCAACAAGCTAAATAAAGAAAATATGAAGCATATCATAAATCCAAAGGTACATCTAGCTGAGCTAAAAATATAATTCTTACGATTAATTCAATATACTGTAAATCCTCACTAACATACTCATACAACAAAAAAAGTCACCATTGGTTTTCTTTGTGCACATTTAACAACCACGCGGTACTTCTAGAATTATCACATTCCAGGATTTTGTATTGTTTGTCACATTAGACTTCTGCATATTCATTAGCGGACCGTGCAGCTCAGATCAAACTAGGCTTGTCTGAGTGTACGAACAGAGCGTGTTTCTGACGGTAGCTTCAAAGCTGTCTCTATGATCAGAGCACACCCTGCAAAAACTGTTCCAGCCTCCGGTGTATTCTGTTTTCTTTGTCCAGCTTTTAGTTTGCAAATATTGGTGCAACCTACTGCGATCTTTAGGGCATTTCAGAAGTTAATAGGATTCTATTATATCTTTGCCCTGTGGAATAATATGTGAAGAGTGCTCCAGGTATGTTTGGTTTGACTCTTGGTATCAAATACACTGCTTACATTTATCTGGGCAGAATCCTTCTCTTTAAGCACATTAAGTATTTGAAATTGCACAGTATGAAGTAATTACATGTAGGATTTTTTCTCTAAGTTAACAAACCAACCAAACTGACCATATTCAGTTGAAAGACCTAGTGTCATTGTGGTTTTGGTTTAGGATGTTGGGCTTTATTCTGTGATTCCTCATCCTTAGAGCCCCAGATGAAGGGTGAGATTAAATTTTGCTGTGCAGTTTCTCTGAGCAGGCAATGTGCAAAAAGCAGTCTATGCCGTAGGGGATCTGATGAACTGCCCATGGATCTGTCCTCAGGATCGCCTTCCTTTCGCTTTCTCTTGCTGTTCTGGAAGATGAGGCAAATGTAGAAGCTACTGTTCTCTGTTCCCCTTGCAGGTGGCATCGTGCTAAATCCCTCCTTCTATGGAATCCCTGGCCACACGCACACAATGATCCATGAAATTGGGCACAGCCTGGGGCTCTATCACGTCTTCCGGGGAATCTCAGAGATCCTCTCCTGCAGCGATCCGTGCATGGAAACTGAGCCCTCCTTCGAGACTGGGGACCTCTGCAGTGACACCAACCCCGCTCCTAAGCACAAGCTGTGTGGGGATCCTGGACCTGGCAATGACACGTGCGGTTTTCACAGTTTCCTAAACACGCCGTTCAGTAACTTCATGAGCTATGCAGGTACTTGGGTTTCTTTGGTTTGCTCGTGGTTTCTGTGGTTGGGCAAGAACAAAGAATATCAGTACTAGCTCTGATTTGTATAGCCCATTTCATGCGGTGCCGTATGCTGACATGTGTCTCCACTGGTCTAGCACCAGCCTCGATGAGGGATCAAATGTGATGGCCTCAGGAATCTCTTCCAGTTTTCCTGTTCTTTTTTCCCAGTTTTCCCCATCTTTATGTAGTTTCACGTGATGACCAGGCAGAAGGTTTGGGGGAGGGAAGAAATGAGATAAGTATTAAGAAAACAACTTCTAAAGGCTCTACAGCAAATTTAACACCCTATTTCCATGGTATACGTATGCCTGATTTATGATGTCTTCTTTGAAAAAACCCAAATTTAGAGATTCTTTACCCTCTCCCAAATGAGATATTGAGTATGAGGTGACATTCTACGTAGGCTGTAGGATAAACCTGTGACCAATGCCGTGTTTATTGATTGGTCTGGAGTCACTGTGGTTCAGCTAGAGTCACTCACATCTGAGTTTCATCATTAGAGTGTGAATACTGGGATAGTACCTGAATAGATTGCTCTTCTGGTCAAAGACTACCAGTGTGCTGTGCTGGTTTGCACTGTGAGTGCAACTACAAAGGCTCCGTCCATATCACTGCAGTAAAACCACCCCTTCAAGAGGAATAATCTGCTTAAGCAAAAACTTGATTTTGTAGATATAATTCTGCAGGCTTCTGTTGGCACAGAGTGCCGGTTTGTGGCACTCCTACCCAAAGAGCGTAACACAAAGGGGGCGTGAGCTCCTGTGACCCTTGCTTGTCGGACGAGGGTCGGGTGGGCTCCTTGCTGCACCCCTAAAAGTTCAAGGGGAGTTGAAGGATCCTCTGTTATTTCCCAGAAAGAACAGGGGATACTTTGGCTCATGTTTCCCTTTATGTTGGGTCAAAGGGTCTAGCCGTGATGGAGGTCTGTGACATTGAGCTGACAGCATCAACAACATTTTAAAGGTGACCAGCATACTTATAGCCACTGAAGGGCACCTTTATACCCAGGCGAAAACACAGATTGCCCACTCAAAAGGTCATCGGAGTGCTTATTCTGTAATAAAACTGTAGAGAAGCAAAGCGTTTGATGTCATCTGGGGCACAGATTGAAACGATTTATAACATAAATGCTTTTATGTCCTTCGTGGCGCTAGCTAAAAGTGATGCTTAGTTTTCTCTTTATTTTTCTGTTTGTTTAGAGGGTGTTTTCAGGGACAAGCATGCATGCGCTGAGTCATCTCCTCAGCGTGTTGTACACTTTAGTACATGCGGTAGGGCAGAGAGCTACTGCCTGATACAGCCTCCTGGTACCATCACACAAACCAGTCAGCGCCACTTCAGATGACAACATCCCTCCACCAAATCTGCTCGTGTGGCAAGGGATGAAGCGTGCATGGTTCCAAACGCTGCAGTCTCTTCTTCCAAAGAGAACTTGCCTCGCCAGTTGTCTCAAGAGCTGGGACAGAAAGGCAGACCACAGAGATACCTGTCTGCTCCTGGGAGCTAAATATGTGCTGGTGTTCTGAGCAGTAATTTTCTGTATTTTTCTTGAAAAATTAAATGAAGCAACATGATAGGCATCTCTAGAGCTCATGCATGAATCTGTTTGCTTTTCTGTTGTTGCTAGTGGAATAAAAATATATCAGGATATCAAATACCTTTGAAACATGTAGGTTGAGGTCATGCAGCTCTAAACATTGCCTTTCTTTCCTTTCTGTTTTGCTGCTTATATACAGCTTGATCATATTGTGTTTGTCTGTCTGTCTAACATCCATCTGTCCAGTTACCTAACATCCATCTGTCCAGTTACCCCCAACTCTGTAGCAAGGCACTGATTTAAAGGGTAACTTTTATTTCCCTGAAAGAATTAAGTTATGGTATCTTGTAAATGATTTTTACAAGTCCAAATAGCTGTGGTGTTCCCGAATAAAAAGATAAGTTAGTCTTTTAGACCACTCTTCATGAAATCAGCAGGAATTTTGCCTCTGAATTCTGTTGGAATAATCATCCCAATGCAGTCTCTTGAATTTCTCTAATTATTACTTCATCGGAGGATCCTGAACCTTCTTGAAATCGAGCGATCAATGAAATACCTTTCTCCCTTGCCTCTCCTCCCTTCCCCTCCCCCAGGACACAGCCTGTGCTGATGTTTAAACAGATTGAGAATGCAGGTCTTTCTCCCGTGCCATTGTCTCACTGCCTTGTCCTATATATATTTTATTGTTCCTTTATGATGGCTATTAAGGGCCTTTGTCTCCTTCTGGGCTTCCGTGAAGAATATTTATGGCTTTTACAACATGCTCAGGGATAGACCATCGATAATTATTGAGGAAACCCAGAGATGTCATATTAAAGCAGGTTTTTGCATACCCACTGGGATTTGTCGATATTTTCAAGCTGGTGGGGTCTGTCTCTCTGCTGTGCACGGTTCATGAGGGGAGGTTCGCTGCTCCGTGAAGTTAGGAGAGACACAGGAGAACATGAACTGCCGTGTCCTTCCTGTGGAAGGACTGCATTTGGGGCTGTAACCTGAGCGGAGTCCCAACCGAAGCTGTCTCCTTTTGCTTGCATCTCAGGGAAGATGCACTAAGGTTTTAAATGCACCACGGTTTTAAATTAGCCAGAGAATTCACACTTCTCTTTAGAACAAATTCATATTTTTCTGTTCCACTTCAGTTCCACAGGGCACGGACTTGAAGACATCAGAGCATCTAGTAACGCTATTACAATATTGAACTGCCAACTTGCAGGCACGCAAGCAACTCTCTGCACAGCCTTCGGCGACCTGCATCTTCCCAGAAAAGCGTAGCACTTGACCTGTGCAAAACTGTCATTGTTGTTCGTATCACCACAGCGTGCAGAGGTCCCGCCTGGTACTGAGCTTTACTGGGCTGGGAACTCTGGGGGCACGTGTGAAGAAACACTCTGTATTTTCAAGAGCTTTTCACCTGATGGGAAGAGTACCAGAAAAATGGTTAAAGTGCTAGCAATAAGTTCTTCAGCATAACTTTTCTGGGTGACTTTGCACAGCAATAACAACATATTTATTCCTTCTGTGATCTGCACAATAGACAAAGTAATTTTCTACTTCTGTGGGGCATTGTAAAGTTGTATGGTGTTCAGAGGGCATTAGATGTGTTCTTGTTGCCAAATCATGTTTGGGGAAAACAGAGGGATATTTGTGGGAAATTATCCAGCAAAATTATTTCTCCATTTTGAATGAAAAAGAAATTTGAAATATCAAAAATGTTTTTGGGAAGTTCAGAAATTTAGAATCATAATGGTTATGGGGGTGCTTTTTAATAGAAATTATGTTGATTTAGTGCACCAAAAAATGACATTTTTAATCAGCGTTCATAATTATTTTCTTTTAAATTGACCTTGCTGAACATTTTTTACTTCTTCATTAGAACATTTCAGAACTTCAAAAGAATTACATCTTTTAAAAATTCTATATTCTTTTAATCTAAGAAATCTGTCAAAGTCTATTGCACACAGTATGCATGAATCTCGGTCAATGCTTTATCCTAATGCTAGCCATCCTTTGCCCTTTTATCCTCTCTCAGACATATTCTTTTAGTCCAGAGGTCCACTGGTGGCCCCAATTCTGACCTCAGGTGCTGCACTGAGGCTTTCTGCTTCACCTCTACATATCTCTGTCTCATCTAGGGATGATCTCTAGGGGCTTCGTGTGTATCCTGGACCAGAGGGAGAGAACATTTATTGATTTATTTTTTCCTTTTTAAGTTCTGTTTCCTTTCCCCTGCCTCCACAAGTGATGACTGCAGTAATTTGTTCATAGGCCATTAGATTTTGAGTGCTGCCAGAACCCGTCCTGGCCCTTGCAATAAGCTGCCATTCACTGACTCATAATACTCCCTCTTGCTCCCACCTTATCTTCCACGTGGTTGATGTGGCTTCTGTTTTAATTTCAGACGATGACTGCACTGACTCCTTCACGCCCAACCAAGTGGCCAGGATGCACTGCTACTTGGACCTCGTCTATCAGAGCTGGCAGCCTGCGAAGAAACCAGCTCCTATTGCAATTGCCCCCCAGATTGTGGCTCGGACCTCCACCACTGTCACCCTGGAGTGGTTCCCACCCATTGATGGCCACTACTTTGAAAGGTGATCACGCGCTGCTCTGTACTCTTGCACTGAATTGAATGGAAAGGGGAGAAATTTGGGAAGAACCTGAGGCCCTGCTCCAGGAGCACAGCTTTATTGTGTGCTGTGCTCAGTCTGACTTAAGGCTCTTTCCTAAATTGGTTCATATTGAGGAGGTTATTGATCTGTTTTCTGCCCTTCCTTTCTCAGCCTGTAGCACTCTGCTGAGGGCCATTGATTAGCCGTGTAAAGGGCAAATCTTTTTCCATATGTTATGGGAGGAATTTTCAATGAACGATTCTGGCCCTGCGATTCCTGCTGTTATTGCTCCTCACGAATACCTGTGGGCTTCAGCTGTGCCTGCACGTTCCCCCTCCTTCTCTTGCACATTTCTTTTGCAAGGACAGGGTGAATATTGTTTCTACTCCCATGGCAACACAGAGCTCACAGGGCAAGGAGGTGGCAGGGCTGGGGAGAGGGACAAATGCTGCCTCCTTCCCTGAGCTGTGGATCTGAGATGGGAACTGAGCCAAAGACCTAAAACCCTGAGTATCGTGCAGGCATCATCTTGCTGCACTGGGAGTGGAGCATGTAGGTCAGAGTATGTGTGCCTGTTAATGCCTGGTAGGCACGCAGCTATGTGGTAGCAATAAACATGAAATGAAGGCATGGCTCTGGACAAGAGTTGCACCACATTGCAATTCACAGCTGGAGTAACTCTTACCCCAGGATGATCTGAGTAACTGGGTAGTTCACCTAAATACTGTTAAGTCATGCTTGGGTGGCAGGAGGAGCTATGGGAGTCCCAGCAGAGAAGTCCCTAAATGATTGACCTTCTCGCATTACTCTTAACTCACCTTCCCTGTTTGCATTTCTTATCCGCTTTTTCCTTTGTTATTTTATAGAGAACAAACTTCGAGTGTCCTTCAGGGCTGTAGCAGTACACCTCTCAGGAGGCCGAATTTACAAGCGTATTAGCACCCAAAGAGCTGTCTCAGCACTGCTGCTTTGTGCAGTGAGAGCACCTTGAAAGCCACTGCCTCCATCAGGCATGAAACTCCTTCCAGCTCTGCTAGGACACCATGGCCATTGCAGTGGCCAGCTTGCACTTTACCTGAGTAGGCGGATAGCTGTTATTATCTGCTCAGATGACTTTTTCCACCTTTATTGCAGATTAAGATGGGGAGAGCAATCAAATCATATTAGGAGTTCGTAAAGAACTTGTGCTCTGAACAGTGTTTGCTTTAATTGCAGTTTTGCAACTGAATCCATTTGTTCCCTACATGTGAAAATGAGTTACGTGACGTTTTGAAAATGAATTCAGAATTTTTTATCCCATAATCATTTTTAGGTAAATTAAGTTTCTCCAATTTAATTTAGATTTCAGAAGATATGTAGTGTGTGTTAAATAAATACCATCTGCCTCTTAAAACACATTGATGCAGTTAATTGTTATGTAACCAAATATGTCTTTATTACATATTTCTTATAACTCAATCAATATGTTCTTAATAACCCCTAGTTAGTTGCTTCTTAAATAACACACAGTGGATAGCCTGCGAAATCTAAAATTTCATAACAGAGTTATCATCTGTTAAATAAATAGTGATTTTCTAGGAAAAAAAAAATAAGTCCTTTGGGTTTTCAAATCTGTGTGCTCAGTATTACTGAAGAGATTTAAAGAGACAGCTTCGAATACTTTGAGTCCAATTCCTTGTTAAAATGAGATTCCCAACACTAACAGACACAGAAATGTTGCTGTGACCAATTAAAAATGTCACTGAAATATACAAATGATCCTGTCTAGAACACGTCCAAATTTCTGATATATTAATCAAAACAGGGATGATAACAGTATTATAGTGACTAATAGTGGAGGAGCTCACGCGCTGAACTTCCAGTACTGATGTGTCCAGCGCAGCTCAGTTAGAGATACATGGCTGTATCAATTTGTAAAATTGGGTCACTGTGCAAGACAAGCAGGAGGTAAAATTGGCCAAGTATAATCTTATCTGTGTGTGGGAATACTGTAAATCTTTGCAGATATTTTTACACAAAGTGCACACCATGGCCCAAATTTTACTTGCCTCACTTGAATGAATAAACTCATTCACTTCAATGGGACTATTCATGTAAAAAACAGAGGACTGATACTCAGCTGCTGAGTGCCTTGGGCCTGGTTTCTCATGCACAGAGGCCCCTTCCGCACTGTTTTGACAGTGTAAAAGGGCCTTAAAAGGGTGAATGGCTCTGGCTACATTAGCAAGTATTGTGGTCCAATATAAGTAGATTTCTAACGCAAAACAGTTGTTAATGAAGACCTGACGTCAACACTGTAGGGGTTTTGGGGAGGGTTGTTTCACCTAGCTCTGGCCTGGCCCCATGGTATCAGCAGTTGGAGCGCATCAGGTGTGGTCCTGGAGCACATCTCCACTCCAGTTTCAGGCAAAACTGGGTCCAGCTTCCAGTTCCCGGACTGCTTAGAATGCTCTAAGTGGGGAAGATGAAGAGTTTCACTTCAAAAGCTCGCTCCTGATGCACATTACAGGGCTACTGTAGGTGCACTCAGTGTGACTCAAGTTCCTTTTACATCCCTTTTATTCTCTAGAGCTGTGCATAGGCAGTGACCTCTGCTTAATGAAAGTCAGGAAGGAAAAATTAGCCTTGTGTTTAAAAATGTAACACTGGGCTGGCTGTATCTGTGGGTGAGGTCCTGACAGGTCTGTGGTTAAAGGGAGATGGAGCGTGGAGGTAAAGACTACGTGCCTCTTCCCTGCTTAGATGCAACTTTTGTCGCAGGTGCCAGACTGCTAGATACTTTTCTCTTAGGGCCTTAGTTCTAGGAATTACATGATTAATTATGTGGATCTGGGGACAGAGAGTAATGCTAACACATAGTTCTTGTAAATTTGGGGTTGACTATTCTAGGACAGCCTATTCAATTGATGTCTGCTATATTACTGTAGTCATTTACCTGCACATAAATTTGCCAACATGTGTTTGACCCTAAACTCCAGCAGCTGGTTGAGCTTCTAAACATCTTTAATAATCAAATATATCAAGAACCAGTATTTCTTCTTATAGCTATTACACACGGGATTGGAACACTTACTGTTTTCCATCCTCCCATTAAAAAAAAGAAGCATGAAAAATGTCACATGCACATATAATAATATGCAATAATAAAATAATAATAGAGCCAATAAAACAAGTGAAAACAAGTGAGAAAAAGAAAACTCTATTCATTTCCTGACTGCATCTATTAGATGCATTCATCTGCTGTCGCTAAGCATCCATTCACGCGCCTCCTGTTTGATATGCATAGGCAGGATGTAAACAGTTATTGTAATAGGGCTCTGCAGCAAATTCTGCTTGGACGGAAAACTTGGAAGGCATCTGCTCTTCCAAGTTTTCATTGAGGTGACTGCATTAATTTCCATGAATCTGATGCTATCTCATTCTTAGCAAGCAAATATTTTGGTCAGTATGGTGTCCCAGACCTAGATGGCTGGGCTTGATAATTGTTTGCTTAAACCTTGCTGGAAAGTTTCAGTGTCTTGGAGGGGAGAGCACCAATTCTGAATTTCAAGTAAGGAGAGAGAATTTCCTCTGAAAACAGGCACTCTTTACTGGAAGGAGCAACAGGTCTTTTACTGGTTTTGAGTTGTCCACTGAACTGGTGCTGGCCCTGAAGAGAATTGTCTGGTTTTCACTAGCAATCCTTAGACTTTGAATCTATTTCACTGAAATATCATGCTGTAGGAATGAATTCCTCCTGTGCTCTGAACTTCATAAGCTGGAATTTCCCCAGTACTTGGCTTATTAGAAAACAGAGAAGTCTAGATTTTCCATTACCCTGCACTTTGGGGAGTCATGTGCACCAGTGTATAAGGTGTTAGATATGCTATCGTTCCTAATTAATAGTGTTTTGAACAAATTTACGCTCATTTTGTCTTGATGTCAGCGGCTGCATAAGGTGTAAGGATCTGGCTTAGGTTTTCGTAAGCCTGTAAATGTGATTCCATAATTAGTTTTGACATTCATGACTGTTTGTAGGATTTGTGTGCAAGAGTCTGCAGACCAAAAACTTTAACCCAGGAGTCATCCCCTGTGTAACTCCTTTGAGCCAGTGGAGTTACATCAGGGTTGAGTTTGGCTCCCAAACTGGAAAAGTAAAAAGAGAAAGCTTGCTCATAACCTTTCCCACATGATGCTTCTTGTGATTTCTCTTACCTCCAAGTCCTTGCTGGTAAAAGGAAATGTTTGTCCATAAGCCTACAGTTTTTTCCACCATGGCAGCCTGTGATGAAATTGTATAGCTGCTAATTTGAGTAAAAAGCGGTCCTAATTGTGGAAACTTGGCTTTCAAAACCCTGTCCTCATCCAGGACCAAGTGCTAATGCAGGAGTCTCTTTGTAGAGAAACTGAAAGATTATTATTGCAGAGACTTCTATCCTGACTGTTGGTGGATGTGTCTGAAAAACAACTGCACAATAGTAATTCTACATTTTGATTTCTCAGTACCTTTTATTCTGGATTTTATTCTGGATTCTTCATTTTTTTTTAATATATTATTTAGGCAAGCTCAGTTAGACACTCAAACCACTTCTAAATAGACAGCTGAGCAATGAAATCGAGAGGCAGTGTCATACCAATAGCGTAGGTAGGTGAAGAGAGACAGAGAAGTTACTCGCAACACGCCCAAATTTGTTCATTACCAGCGTTACAGATTGTGCAAGGAAGAGGAGGGCACCTTTGCCTCCCTCTTCTTTATCCTACCACATTGCCACATTTTATTCTTCAGGTGTTTTCAGCAGGTGCATCCCTTTCTGCACTGTCTGCGAGTTCAATCATTTACTGTCTCTTTATCGGGAAGGCTGTGAGCCATATCAAAACGGATATGAATTTTATGACAGATTTCATTCCAAGTCCCCCCTGTTGACAATCCCTGCTTCTGCCTAATAAAGCCAACAGAAAGTTGACTTTCGAATAGATCCCTGTCAACAAATAAGAGATGCTAAACTGTGGAGCGGCTGAGCATGTGTCATCCCTACCACCAAAGGGAAAGGAGATGGTGCGGCCTGGGAGAGCCAGGAGAGTAAATTCACCGTCCCGGTGTCCTCACTGAGGATCCAAAATAATTTCTGCCTGAGGATTGCAGTGCCCTTCGCAAAGCAGGGGTGAAATAAATTGCTCAATGGGAGATGGTTAAATTTGCATAGCTGATTATAATAATTGATGGCACAATCCATACTTCCTTGGGTGGCTGAGTACACTGTGTTATGCACAAATTGTTCACCTAAAACTGTCCTTTCCTAGGTGCATTTAATCATTAAGAAAATTAATTTTTTCCTTTCATCTTGAGCGGGCAGCTTTCCTTAATGGAGAACAATGAATTCTGAATAATAAGCAACTTACTGGGATAAATAACCACACATCCTGGGTCATACACAGTTCCCATTTTTGTGACCCCAGGCAACATAGGGCTGAATTGTGTGAGTTACAACCTCAGCAGATATAAATCAGCTTAATGCTATGGAAGATTTAGAATTATTCTAGTCTATATCAGCTTAAACCCTGATCTTGTGAACGTCTTAGCAAAAGTATTTGTGAATCAGTGTTTAACTGGATGTTCCTGTTCAACCACTTCTGCTGATAGTATTTTTTGACAGTAGCTGTTATTAGGTGTATAGTGTAGGTGAGGCAATGTTGGCAATGCCATGCCATGTCATCTGATGGCATGGAGCTGTAAGATGTTCCAGTTCAGAAAGAGCCATCCGTTGGTGCCGAAGCTGCCAGATATCGAATCCAGTTTCCCCTGCTAAAAGGATTCAGGGCATGTTCTTTTCTGTATGTTCATAACCCACCCCTTTTCCAGGCTTGTAATGATCTGGGCTGTGATACAGCTCCAAAGGCAGGTCCTTGCATACTTAGCAAAGTCATGCTTGCAGAGCGGCTCTGTCTGATGTTCTCAGAGCCTGGGACTTTGCCCTCTCCTCTAATCACCACTAAGCCCAAGGCCTTTACAGTCCTGAAGATGCTACAAGTTCAAGCAATAAATCCACGGTGGAAGAGCAGAAATAGATCTGAAATCTCCTGAGGGTGGTTTCTCTTCTCTAAACACTAAGCAACACGTATTTTCTTTTGTCAGGGTTTGATCCANTGTGATTTCCCAGGTTGCTGTCATTTTGTGTTGGATGGCAGACTCACAGATGCCGTTAGCCCACACCTACAGAAGGTCAGCATCAGAAAACACTCTTGTCAGTGCTGTGAGAAGAGGGTTAAGTGGAACTGAATTCTAAGTCTTATTGCTTTTAATATAGTTGAATAAGCAGCTCATTCAGCTGTTACTAAGTTGGTGTGTTTTCCTGTTTTCCTGGCCTCCTAGAGAAGTGGGATCAGCATGTGATCTGTGTGCGGAAGGAAGAGTCCTAGTGCAATACGCCTTCAGCGCCTCTTCCCCGATGCCCTGCGATCCCTCGGGGCACTGGAGCCCACGGGAAGCAGAAGGTGAGTCACAGGGCTGGGGACAAAGACATGGCAGGGGAGACCTTGGGCCAGAGCAAAAGGAGAGCCACAGAGACTGGGAAAATCTGGGAGAGAGTGACTGATTGTACCTGTATGTAGCACGAACAAAACTAGATGAATACACTGTGCCCTGAAGTAATGCCACTGGCTGAAATACCTGTGTTTTGACTCCCATGTCCCGACCCTGCCCATGAATTAAATGAATTCCGGGAGCTGAACCTGAATTTCAGAAAGCAGCGCAGTGCCAAGAAATGCTGACCATTCACATCTGCCAGATGAATTCCTCAGGGGAGCTGTTTACTCCTTCTCGTCCAACTCTGAAAGTGAAGAACTGCATGTTATTTATTTGGGCCTGATTTCTACTGCTTTCACTTGCATTGAATCGTAACAGGTTGCACCAGCAGACAGGCTGAAAGGAGGTTGCCCTTTGGGCAAGTACTCCACAGCAGGAAGGAGGGTGACTACATCAAGCCCAGTCTAGTTCAGGGTGTTTTTCAAGTCATACTGCTCCTCTCCAGAGCACATTGAAGGGAGAATGGTCTGCTGGTTGTACAATGCCATTAGATCTCCATCATTAACTCTCCTCCATACATATTTCCCGTTACTTAAGTAGGTGGATGTGGTAGAGCATATTTAAGATTATACCAGGCAGAGGTCAGTAATCGCAAATTATGGTATGGTCAGAGGAGAACATTATTTCAATCTGTCCATCAGAAGCTATTCCTTTGGGAGCAGCACACTCTGGGCCCAGAGTTTGCTGTAAACACACAGGTAGGCTCAGTAAACTCAAAGGCCAGTCCCTGGATTTTGCAAACTCATTGTACAAATACCACCTTACATTAAGGACTTCTCTGTCCTGCAGCTAGAGTGTGTGGGAGTTACTCTACAAGAAAGATTATTTGTAAGCTAATATGGTGATATACGCAGTGCTGGCACCCAGGAGCCTTCCCTAGTCCTAAGGTCAACACGTGCAGCAAGTTACATCACCACTGTGCGATGGGACAAGGTGTGTGGGCAAGTGTCCTCTGCCCCACGCACCCATCTCCCAGGGTGGGGGCCCAACAGAGGTTGCTGTTCACTCCAGCTCAGGCCCCCCAGTCTGGACATCCATGGGCCAAAGCTGCCAGGCACAATGAGGGGGGCACCTGCCCCTTGGGTGGATGTTGTTCAAGAGCTTCAACCTGGGAAGCAGCTCTCCGGCTATGAGTGTGATTGAATTATCAAACAGGATTACTGGAGTCTGGATTGGTTGCAGTAATAATGCAGGGTGGAAGGTGGAATTTCCACTTAGCCAAAGACAGCAAGACTTTGAAACCTGCTTTTGTCTGGACTAAAACCTGAAACTTTTGAAATTCTCCATGAAGGAAAAATAAAAACAAGAAGTGTTTGAGGCTGACCAAAAATTGTTGTTTAGCTCATATAATTCCTCTTTCATGAACTTTGGTTAAATTATGACATTTGAAAATATCCCCTTTTTGCATATAATACAGGGCAAAAGCAACTTTTAATATCAAAATCAAAAGTATTTCAAAGTGCAAAAGCAAAACGATTCCTTCCAAAAATGTCAAAACACAATGTTCCACTATTGTTAGAACTTTTCTTCCCATTTTCTCTTCCAGAATAAAATTTTGGCCAGAGGAACCCAATTTTGCAAAGTGTTTTGATTTTTAAAGAACTGCATATTCCATTGAGATACGCAGTTCTGTCAAAATTTCTCCAACGAGCTCTGATTTGAAAACTTCTAGATCTCACACGTCTTGCCAGCGGCATCATTCCTAGAGAAACTAAGCTACTCTAAGATTTATTACTCAGCTGCATTTTGCATTTAATTTCCTCTACTTAGAGTGTCTGCCTGCATGTTCTTAACTACGAAGGGTGCAGTCTGATCCTTATCTGTCTCATTCAGTTGCTGTTGTGCCATTGCTCTGAAAAGAAAATTTGGGAATCCTATCATCTTACTATGTTAATAAGTTGTCTCCACTTTAGGGTTGAAGATATACCAAGTGTATGGTATTAGTTGCTCTGTAATTTTCTGTCATCACTACCACACTCCTTGACATTCAGGATCTCTGCCTATTTGCACTTGATCTGAGTTACAAATAGCACAGTTAGATCATTGTCTGGCTTCTTTAATTGTCTATCTGCGAGTACTCAAGCATGCAAGCTTTAAATTTACTTTCTGCAAGTGCTCATGTGCGTAAATCTCCACTGCTTGAATGTTCATGGAAAGTGAATACAAAAGAAGCAGAAGCATGGCCAAAATGAACTCATTTTAAAATTTGAGACGACACTCATGGAAAATGTTTCGTAGTCCTCATCCAGCCTCTTACCAGAAAACCACATTTCTCACGTGTCTCTGAAGCAGCTCTGAACCACTGAACCTGGTTGGTCTGACTTCATTTTCCAGAGGTCTTATAGCATCGTTAGGCTGCACAGTTAGCCCAGGCAGTTGACACCAGCTGTAGTCCTTGGCTACGTGTGATCCATGCCTGTTGCAAAACTCTGCCCTGAGAACTGTCTTCCGCAGTGCCCTGCTTGTGCCTGAGCGTGATAGGGTACAACCTTCTGGGCTGAGATATTTTGTGATTCTTTCTCAGCTGGTTGTACCCCATGCATGAGTGGCTGTTTGCTCCTCAGCAGCAGTTGTGGGAAGGCAGTTTGGATTTAGTTTTTACCTTCACCATAGAGCAAGAAAGCTCTAACCTACCTGGATTCTCACCAGCAACACAGCTAGATAAACAAACCTTACAGCACCTCCACAACTCGGTCAAAGGGGTTTTTATACATGAAAGGTGATTTTGGATGAAACCCAAGTAAGTACCTTTGCTTACTGTGCAATATATGCATATATCATTCAGTCCTACTGCCTGGCTCACTAATCATAGAAATCATAGAATCATTAAGGTTGGAAGAGGCCTCCAGGATCATCTAGTCCAACCGTCCCCCTCCACCTATTACCCACTAAACCATGTCCCTAAGTACCACATCCAACCTGTCCTTAAACACACCCAGGGACGGGGACTCCTCCCCTCCCTGGGCAACCTGTTCCAATGCCCGACCACCCTTTCCCAGAAGAAATTTCTCCTTATCTTCAACTTGAACCTCCCTGGGCGCAACTTGCGGCCATTCCCTCTAATCCTGTCACTAGTTATCTGCGAGAAGAGGCCGACCCCCAGCTCACCACAACTTCCTTTCAGGCAGTTGTAGAGGGCAATAAGGTCTCCCCTGAGCCTCCTCTTCTCCAGACTAAAGAATCACAGTTCTCTCAGCTGCTCCCATCAGACTTGTGGTCCAGACCCTTCACCAGTTTTGTTGCCCTTCTCTGGACACGCTCCAGGGCCTCGATGTCTTTCTTGTGGTGAGGGGCCCAAAACGGGACACAGTACTTGAGGTGCGGCCTCACCAGGGCTGAGTACAGGGGGACGATCACCTCCCTGCTCCTGCTGGCTACACCATTCCTGATACAGGCCAGGATGCCGTTGGCCGCCTTGGCCACCTGGGCACACTGCCGGCTCATGTCCAGGCAAGCGTCAACCAACACCCCCAGGTCCTTTTCCTCTGTAGAGCTTTCCAGCCACCCCGCCCCCAGCCTGTAGCGCTGCCTGGGTTGTTGTGGCCAAAGTGCAGGACCCGGCACTTTGCCACATTGAACCTCATCCCATTGGCCTCTGCCCAGTGATCTACTGGTTGACTAAAAGAAGTGTGAGAATATAATAAGAACTCTTGCTGCTTTAGACTGCTCTAGTGCCCTGCCTTTCCCAGTGGCCAGTATTTCACTCTAGAACAATTCATTCTGCATTTCCAAGTTGAATTGTCTCAGTTGGATATTAGAGTCCCACTGGATGGTCCCTTTGTCTTGTCCCTTGAACACGTAAGAAATGTGACAGATGAGTTGTAGTTGTGACAGTGACTGCATCCTGAGAGGCTGCTGATATCAGCTGGCCTCGCTGTGCAAGTGTGTCAATTCTCTGTCCATGTGCTGGGAGAACGGAGGAGCGTTCATGCTAGCCACTTCACTGTACTGCATGGCACACCAGGCTGTGGCCGTGGCTGACATTTTGGGGCAAGCCTCCCTCCCAGCCTACCATCCTTGCTCTCTTACTGGGAGATGGGGTTTGGCTTCTCCTCACAAACCTCATGTTCACATTTTGTTTGTGTTAGGCAAGGCATGGTGTCCTATGGACCGACTTTGCTGATGATTTTGTAAGCTTAAGGGTTTCAGAACCTGAGTGCACAGGGGCAGAAAGACTGCTACACCATTACTTTTCATATACAAATGTTTATAATTTTTGTAGTATTTACCCATCTCTAGAAATTTGGAGTTACATGGAATAAGGTTTCCATCCTCTTTGACAGTTAAACAAATGTTTCTTACCCAGGTCTAAGTGTCTGATGATATTTAAGAAAGGGACTCTTCATCTCAACTTTGTTGAGGTTTTCCGTCTATGGAAGACTATAGTCAAGCTCCCATTTTTGGGATAATGATCTGCATTAAACTCCCTGGAGGCTGAGTTCAATTCATGTGAATTCAGGGATCACACCCTGGCCTACCAAAACATGTAGGTTTAATCACTATTTAAGTCTTACAGAGGCCTTGAACTGGCAGAGGTGAATTTGCAGAAACCCAAGTGGAGAACACTTTTGAAATGTACTAGACTGTGAGCCATTAATCTCTGTGTTCCTATCTGCGAGGTGGAAGGGATAAGATTCACAAATCATTCCAAAGCCTTCTGAGATACTAGAGTTAAAAACCACCTTCTTAGGGCAGCAGTCAGGAACTTGCTGTGAGGGCCCAGCCAAGTGCATGTGGAAGACAGCGAATGTTGTGAGATAACGTGAGTTGAGTGGGGTATTGGCTACTCAAAATGATTATACACAGTACTTGCAAGCTTGCCAGGGGGAAAAGCTTCAGTTCGTTAAATGGAACTCTGGCTTTCCTCAAAATATTTTGCTGCTGTGGTCTCTCCAGATGCTGAGGTTCGTGGCATTCCCGCTACTCTGTGGCATGCGAGGACGAGGGGAGGGCTATGGGGTATGTGTGGCTGAGGGAGAAGCGTTGAAAGTCGTGCATCTGCAGGACAATTGTGCTGGGTCACAGGGAGGACTGCCTGAGATGCTGGGAAATCTATTCTGCATCTGGGCTCATTTGGTATGAACAGGAGAATTCCCTGTGCTGTTTATCCTTGACAAAAAAGACACATTTCTAACAAATTCATTGGATCACAGACAATAAGAATAACCTTCACACATTGCCCTTTTCTCTTTAAATTAGTAGTGATGTCCTGTTTGTTCATGTTTGCCCAGTGCTTTATCTTGCTTTCTTCCTCAGTTGCAAACAGCTGTGCTCTCTGTTGTTTTTTTTCTGCCTTCTCCATTTCTCTCCTCTTGTTACCTTTCATTATCTTTACTTTTCCCTTTCTTCTTTCTTGTACTTCGTCTTCTCCCTGTCCTGCTTGCTCCCTTTTTGTGTGATTATTTGTGAAGGAAGAGGGAATTTATAGCTCTCACTGGATTCTGTTACCAACTGTTCCACCCATCTGACCTCTCTGGATCTTGCAGTCCATGACTCTGTGCCAGATTGTAACGTTACCATCGTATTTGGGAACCCAGCAAGCATTGTGGCTTTCATTAGTTTTTAGTAATACCTCCCATGTAGCTGAACATAGCCAACGGTGAGAAATGTAAAAGTACAAGTGCCTGTTGTTTCATCACGACGAGCACACAGAGCCAGCTCAGACCTGTGCTCTGTGTGCCTCCAAAAAGAGGGGTCTCGCAGAACGTGCTAGATGAGCCTGTAAGTGGAATAAGAGTTGGCCCTCAACAGCACAGTGCAACAGCTTCTTCGAATCACCAAAAGCTCTTTTGTCTTTGTTAGAGACAAGAGTAAAAAGGTTTTATTTTAGAGTGACAAGCAGGGGAGTGAGTAGGAGCACAAAGGTGAACTGAAGGCAAAGTGCACAGTTCATCAGGTAAAGTACCAAGTGGAAGGGATAGAAAATATCATTGTTTGGCACAGGGGAAGGCACTAGGAATAGGAAATGCAGGACCAGGCACACTGCACAGTGTGTGTTGTGTGGGTCCAATCCAACTGGGCACTTAACCTGGGTTTGCATCTCTCACCTGGCCAGGAGACATTGATGTTATATTCCTCCTCTCCATGCTGGCAACGCCTGTTCTGCGCAAGTAAATAATCTGTCCTTTCTAGGACAGATACGCTGTGCTGCCACCAGTTTGTCTTTCAGGACTGATGCCAACGATGACCCATGTTCTATAACTTCTTTTGTGCCCTGTCTTTGCCTTCTTCTTTCTTTCCAGGGCACCCTGACGTTGAGCAGCCTTGTAAATCCAGTGTCAGAACATGGAGTCCCAACTCGGCAGTCAACCAACACACGGTGCCCCCTGCCTGTCCTGAGCCTCAAGGCTGCTACCTGCAGCTAGAGTTTCGTTATCCCCTGACTCCAGAGTCCCTCACAGTCTGGGTGACATTTGTTTCCCCGGACTGGGACTCCAGCGGAGCAGTGAATGACATCAAGTTGCTCACCATCAGCGGGAAGAATATTTCTCTCGGGCCACAAAACGTCTTCTGCGACATCCCATTGACCATAAAGTTGGATGTGGGACAAGTGGGTGAGGAGGTGTATGGGATCCAGATCTACACTCTGGATGAGCACCTGGAAATCGATGCTGCCATGCTGAGCTCCATACCCCACAGCACGCTGTGTGCGGACTGCAAACCCATCCAGTACAAAGTGGTTCGGGACCCTCCATTCCAGTCTGGATCTCCACTTGTGATCTCCAACCTCAGCAGGAGATTTGTTGACACGTAAGTATTTCTTCCCAGAGAGCTGAATAGACTTGTTTAAAGAAAAGCAATAACGTGTTCTCATCCTGTAAATGTCCAGCATCACAATTCTTAGGATTTTGAACTAGGTAGATGTACCAAGTATTACCTAGAGAGGATATTCTCACAGTTTCTCTCTGGAACCAGGAGCACTGCACTCAGGTGAAATAGCCTGGGATTTCATGGACAGTTTTCAAGTCCTAGTTGTGCAGAGACATGAAATTCAGGCTTTTCTTAACCAGAAAGGATATTGCAGACCACCTGAGCTATGATAAGTTAAATGTTTAAGGTAACCTAAATGAGGACCTCTGGACTAACATGGTCATCATTTCCCTTAGAAATCTTTTGAAAGTAATACTTTGATGGAGAAGGAGACAGAATGGCTTTCAGTGCTGCAGCACCAATTAACTGCTAAAGAAGAGACGCAAAAAATACACTTGCATGTTCAGGTGTTTAAATGTATTTCAGCCACTTTCATTTTCTGCTTTCATGTGTCACTAAACCAAATTGTGTTGGAGTGGCATTGCTCTAACATAGCAAACACACAAAACATGACAGTTTGTTGTAGGAACTGAGTTTCATCCCAGATGCAGTTACACTCATCTAGTCAAGGAACGCATCATTGTTGAGGAAAGTCCAACTTCAAAATATTTAACAATTTCAGGGAGATCCATGATCTACCCGTAGGCATTCTACAGCAGCAAGAAAAACATCTTTTGCATAACATGATTCCCTGGAAATGATTTCACTCATCTGTGGGAACAACACAAAGCTCTTATGAAAAATGAACACCAGATAAAAGGAAACCTGCTAAGAAAACTGCACTCTAATTTAGAAAAGATTATCTAATTAGTACAGCTAATATCAAGGAAGCATACATCATTATGGTCTTCTAAAGCATATTTAAATATAATAAAAATGATTCATTAACAATTCAGTAATCATGAGCTACCATCCCTTTCATGGCCCAATTATGCAGCTCAGAAGATGCAAACTGTCCCTACAGATTTAAAAATTCAAGGTAACGAACAATAATGAATATAAAAACAAAACCCGGGGCATCACTGAGGTTACTCACGTGCTGAAAGTTAAGCATGTGCTTAAGTGCTTTCTTGGGTTGTAGCCTTGTTCTAACAATTGCTGGCACTTAACATGAGATGAATATTGGCATATTGGAAACATGGAAAATGGTGAATTTTCCCATGGTTTTGCTGTGAAAGCATTTTTGCCTGAAACCTGGCCCACTCTCGTTGGAAAATGGGACTGGTTTGGTTTGAAATATTTGCATACCTTAGCACAAATTCCCACAGAAACAGGTCCAGTTTTGAGTTCATAACAAAATGGGCAATGTTGGAAGGGAAAAAAAAAAAAAGCAACCCAAAACAAAACTGGTATTCTGAGCTCTATTCCCTGGTCTTTTATTATGATTTTGTGAGTGACTTCTAGCTTACAGACAGCAGTAGTGAAAGGGTGCTCTAATAATTACATCTGTAGCCAGGGGTTGATGACAATATTCCTGCGTGTCACTGAATAAATGACATGGGTGACATTAGTGTACCTGTCTGAATGTCTCAGTTACATAGCCAGCTAAAAATCAGGCATAAAATTTACGTTAGTCTTTGTGGGCTCTACCTGCTATCAGTAGATGGAAATGGATGCTCTTAGAGGCTGGCATAGCCAACCCCACCAAACCCTAGTCTAGCTGGCCTCACGTTGTCTCTGTCTTTCCAGGAGGTACAGAGAAAATCCTGCTGGTGAGCTTCGATGAGATGATTGGAAATCTAAATGAAGTTTTTAGTCACGGAGTGAGGAGTCAAAGATGGAAATTCTTAAGCACTCGTAGTTGCTTTCGATTGAGGATTTCAGCATGTGTTTGAGATCTTGAAAAGTGGGATTTTTTAAACCCTAACATGCCTATGTGTACAGCACTGATCCCTATCCTCGGTGACAGGGTCATGCAGGTTCACAGGCTGATGCTGTATGTCCAGGCTGCTGCTGGGCCATACCTGGGGATGCAGCAAACTCGCTCAAACTCTGCATGGAGTTGTGGTTGTGTGCTGGAGGCAAAGGCAAGCTGAATCTTCAGTTAGCACCTTGTGCAAAGAGTAGCCATAGTCCTTGTACTCCATAAGCAAGAAAGAAGGAAGATGCTTTAGGGAAGTCAGGGACAGAGGGGTTGGGCTCTGCTCCTAGATATATATATGTATATGTAAGAGGTAATTTCAATCAACTCTCGACCTGTTTGCATCTGTCTGTCTCATTCTGTACGGCTGGAAGTCAGCGTATCTGTGCAGCCAGACTTTGCAGCCCCTTTATCTTTCTGTAAGCCCCAAGCCGGTTACCCCTCCTTTATGCTTTTGCATGTTTTCCACATTAAATAAAATGACACCCCCACATGTTCTATGGAAGGTTATTTTGAAGGCAGTCACGTATCTTTGCTCTTGCCTCCTCTGACCTTGATCTTCACTTTCTCTTTTTCTCCCAAAGAAAATATTTGCTTGCACTGTTATCTGTGAGCAAGATCCTTTCCCCAGGTGTGGTGATGCTGAAAGAAAAATTAATTTCTCCTACCTTCTTCCTGTCAAAGAGAGGGAACTTCTCTTTAAGCTGAGAGGAGAGACAGCCTTTAATGGATAGCCCTTGCCTAGTCAGCACTGGGTGCTCCACAGAGGAGAGTAAATAACTAGAACTGTGGAAACCTTTTATTAAGAAATGCAAAATAATGCCAGACCTTCTGTTCTCAAGCTGATTTTTAATCTCAGCTCTTGGCTCAAAATGAGGCTAACAATCATTTCTAAGGGACCGGACCTTATCCTTGGACCTTACAGAAACCAGGCAAGATACGCTCAATTCCACTGAGTATGATCAGCCAGAATTTCTGGTATCTGTGATACAAAATGAGACTCAGAGCCTAGGAAGAGAGCAGAAAGCTAAATAAATCAGTGGGGGGAAAAAAGAGGTCAGGCCAGGTGCAGCACAGAACTGCTGAGTCTTCACACCGCAGCGAGTGATAAGGAAGGAGCCTCATCTGCAAGTCTCAAAGTCTCAGCTCACAATTTAATCCAAAGTTTGGGTTGTGCTCGTATGTAGAGGGTTTCATTCTGGCTGTTCTCTAGAAATTCACAACGGTGAATGTGGTAATTGCTTTGCCCTCGCTTTGCCCTTACTCTAGTGCTTTACGCTCACGTCATTGCAGTTGGAAAGTAATCGTTGCTCTTGCTTTCGTTTGTAGCAAGCACTGATTTTTTTAAAGAGCTCAATGAGAAGCGAGTGCCCACAATGAGGTGCTCTCCTGAGGATGTCACAAGTACATGGGTGTCAGTCCCACTGGGACAGTTTGGAGTGAGCAGTCCGTGTTCTCTGTTGCACTCTCAGTAACCAAATCTCCGAGCGGTGAGGAGCTGGGTGAACTGGTGAGATCTGCGCTCGCCTCTCTGGCAGGCCAAGCTAAGAGACACCGAGGTTAGTTTTGGGAAGTTGTTGGAATAACTGGAAAAGTTTCTAAAGAATTAGAAATTTTTCTACCTTTTCTGCCACAGACTTTGTCGGAAATCTCAAAATGTGGTGGAGAGTGATGGATTGGGTCGTCTTTATGGTGTTAACCTGTAAGCTTTTTTCAAGACAAAGGCATTGACTGAAATAACTTTAGAGGGAATCCCAGCACAAAGCCCTGGTATGAGTTTTGGTTTAGCAGAATTGAGCATCACTGAGAAGCAAGTATGCTGTCCTGTGATGCATTCATCTAAGCCATTCCTACACTGACTAAAGCTTTAGCACCTAAGTGACACCTAGAGATACTGCATTCATACTTGAAAAAGAAAAAAGAAAGAGAGACTAAGAGAGAAACTTGCATTTTCTCATATAGGGAATATGCTTTTCTTATCAGTTTTGTCTATTTTACACCTACGTTCTATGACTAACCCTTTTCCGTTGCTCAATAATAGTTGGAGGGGACTGGTCATCATCTGTGTACAGTTGTTTTCTAAGTAAGTACAATATTTAAAAATATTTTGTTAGAATCAGGAATTCCTGTAAACTCCATGTCATTTAACTCTGCACCTAAGATGGTGGAGTGCAGATGTCACTCGGGTTTCTTGGAGTGTTTGCTGAATGCCTGAGAAATTACCATCATCGAGACTGCAGATAGTTGGAGGGCTGTTGTGGCATTGGTCATGGGTCCTTAGTGTTTAATGTACTTTAGCATTGTACTTTATCCAAAACAGTTGTTTGTTTCCAAATTCGTGTTATTGATGCATTTGCCATTTGTTACTGGTATCCAGTCAGAAGGGCATGTGGTAAGTGACTTATCAGAAACCCCAGATGATAAGTAGTTGAAGGAGGTGGAAGAAGGTTTCGACAAATATGAGCAAGCAGAGAGGCTGGAGAATCAGCAGTGGACATTGATAATGAGCAATAATTCATTACGGCCAATTATTGCTGTGCCCCTGAACTCAACAGGAAGGCTGCATTTACATGACACAGGCCCAGGTGAACAGAGGACTGGAAAAATATTAATATCACAATGCTATGTATGCAGCACTAAAATTTCATGGCAAACGTCTGTCCTTATTATGGCATTCCTTCCTTCATCTTGAAGATCTATTTATTTTCTGAGGGTCTACCAGCCAGAGGAATGTATGATCTAAAGCAGCTGAAATGAATTGCCAGATCCATCTGTCATGAAGATAATTAACACCATATTTCCACCCAAACAAGATACAGATCGCTGGGTGGATGTTCTCCCGACACCAAAAGCTGAAGCCCATATTATCACCATCTTCTGCTAACTCCTCCTCTACAGTTACTATGCCAAACCTGTTACATATGCCAGGAAATACTGGGGAGTATCTAAGATAGGACCGAATGTTAAGAAAGCACTTTGCATGCCCAGATTTATCTGCAAGAGCTGCTAGGTTGTCCGTGCGATATCGGCATGCTACACATCTGGATTCCCAACAGGCTTTAGGACTGTATACGGTATTCCAGATGTCCTTGTACACGAATACTTACCCAGCTACCCTGGAAATGACTTGACTTGATGCGTGCAAGGACCTTGTAGGCTTTTTTTTTTTTTTTGTGGATACTTCCCACTGATGGTTCAGTGTTGTCTTGCAATTAAATAAACACAACCAACTGCTTCTTCCTCTCTCACTTGCAATGAAGAGCTCCCAGCTTATTCTGAATTTCTTGATCCTACATGCATAATAGTGTCTTATGCCAACATATGCACCATTTTGAGACATCCAGTCCTGTAAATTAGTTGTTTCTATCTTATAACTCTGTCCTTCTCTGCACTGACTGAGCCCATTTACCAATTCTGTGTTGCCTGCAGACATTTGGACTTTTGGGGTTCAGATCTTTATTTGCAGGAAATGTTTGTTAGCTAACCTCAAGGTGATAACTAAAAGACAAATTTCCATTTAATTCTAAACTCTCTTTCAATCCAACCTATTACAGCTACTGGAAGGGCAAACCAGCGTCATTTTGATTGTTTAGTCTGGAGAAGAGGAGGCTCAGGGGAGACCTTATTGCCCTCTACAGTTCTCTGAAAGAAAGTTGTGGTGAGCTGGGGGTCGGCCTCTTCTTGCAGATAACTAGTGACAGGACAAGGGGGAATGGTGGCGAGTTGCGCCAGGGGAGGTTCAGGTTGGAGATTAGGAGAAATTTCTTCTCAGAAAGAGTGGTCGGGCATTGGAACGGGTTGCCCAGGGAGTGGGGGAGTCACCGTCCCTGGGTGTATTTAAGGACAGGTTGGATGTGGTTCTTAGGGACGTGGTTTAGTGGGTAATAGGTGGTGGGGGGACGGTTGGACTAGATGATCCTGGAGGTCTCTTCCAACCTTAATGATTCTATGATCTCTTGTTGAGTCCCTAAGAATCTGATGCCTAGCAATATCAGAGACCTGCCATTATTAAGAGCATTTGTTCTTTAGTCTACATCTAGGAGGGTTTTTTTATCATAATTACACAGTTCTCCGTATTATTTCTTATTTCTTTCTAGTAATACATTGGAGATCTCTATCTGTATCCATATGAAACTTCACAGCTCATCTTCAGTAAAAACACTTTTACCAAGCTTCAGCAGGAACAGATTCACACTCATTCGCTCATTCCTGAGAGCTTCCCTATCACTAGTTTGCAGTGCTGCATGGACAAAGCTATTCCGAGCTTTCCCAAGAAGCAAATACCCTTCTGTCCCACCAGGTTTCTCTTACCCCTATAATTTCCAGTTCCACGTACAGTACTAGCACTGCTGGTTCTTGCCTAGTTCTTTGTCCAGAGTCCTTGCCTTAAGGAGTAAATGTTTCAGTTGTTCCTCTCTGACCCAACCTTCCCAGCTAGATTAGCGGTCGTGCTGTCACTGCCCGAAAGCCTTCCCCTGTCAGTGAAGAGCTTTGAGTGTATCAGAGCTGCCTGTGGTCAGTTTTGGCAAAGTCGTGATGTTTAATATTCAGCTGGTGTAGGACAGCATAGCAGTCCTGGAGCCCAGGGGAGGTGCTGGTGATGCCTTAGCAAGCGTCGTTCGTCTTCATGCCTCTCTGAGGCCCTCTCTAGCCCTGGCTGCGTTGTCAGCTTCTTCCTTGTGCAGCCCATATTGGTTGCCCTGTTTCTGCTTAAGGAACTTAGACATTTCCTTTGATAAAAGAACAGAAAAATATGGGACGATTGCCTGTCCCATACCTTCCCTTCCAACAGTGGGAAACTGATCATAGGTTCATCTGACCCTAACAGAGGTGAAGGGCTGGTGGGAAGGAGAGTCCTCCATGCAGCAGCATTTTCACTGCCAAGATTGCCCTGTGGAAATTCTTTCTTTTCCCAAACCACGTGGCAGCAGGGAGCTGGGATGGGGCAGGGAGGCAGCAGGGGCGAATGATTCCTCCCTGTGCCAGATAGGAGCCTGTTCCCAAGGCTTCACCGGGGGCTTGGGAAGCCAGAAAGAGCAAAACTTCTTCTTTTCCATCTACTGTTCCTATGTCTTTCCCTCACATATGTTGTGCTGCTAAATACCGCGGTAGCGGTTGTTATTATTTATAGCTGCCAGTAGTGTGCTGGGTGTTTTACAGAAGAAATACGCCAGGTGCCTTCTTTCAAAGAGCTCACAATTAAATGTTAGAGGCTAGCGGTGCTGCTGCTCTCAGGGATTATACATCTCTGCCTGGCTGATGTGACTTGACAGCTGGAAGCCACATTCTGATGGCTTTCCTTCTTTCTTGCTTTCTTCATAAAAGGTGCCAGGTTATCTTTGCAAAAGAGTAAAACCTGCTTCCTGACCCCACACACAGAACAGATAGAGCAATTTTTTCCTTTACCACCCTCTGCCAAATTGCCTTAACCCTGCCCTGGAGAAGAGAAAGAACAATTTGATGGTCTGTGCCCGTTCAGTAGGCAGCTTTTTTGCTAAGCCTGTGTGAAGATGCCATTTGGTGCCAGCTGTAGTGATAGATTTGTGATTCTTTGGTGTTGCGGTTTCTTATGTAATGCTGTAACTATAGCTGGCACTTGGCAAAATCTGTAGCTCCTGTTCTGGCTCGGCAGCACATGATGCAAGAATAAGGTAGTAAGGGCGGGTTTATATCTTTGTGGGTTCGTGATCCTGAGACAGGGCAACCCAGAGGACTTTTTCAACCTGGGTGAAGGCTTTGAAGGGTGGCATTGCTCTGAATGACTCCCAGCTGCCTCTCTCAGAGAAATGACTCGAGAGCATGGGAAGAGCCAGGGAAGAGGGACTGCCCCATTTGGGGAATGACACTTTGCTTCGGGATCGGCTCTGATCCAGCCCGGGACTCCCCAGGGACTGCTGCTCCCTTGGATTCATGTCTCCAATGTACCTCTTGGGCGATACACAGAGGCTGTAGAGAGATCAGACCCGTAGATTACAGCTTATCCATATGCAAGTGTCCCTAAAAAAAGTGATCTTTAACGGCTGTCCTATCATTAACCAAATAGATACTATTAGAAATAGATATATTTAATCACTCCCAGCCAGGGTGGAATTTGAACTCTCGACCTAGAAGTAGTAGCAGAGTTTTCAGCTGCAGGAAAAAAAAATGAAGGTCAAACAGGACTTTTCCTGCTGGGCAAAATAATTTATTGCAGGTGAAACAATCTCAGATATGTGGTAAATTAGGCTGTGCATTATCTCATGGATAATAATTTCTCTCTGATGTTTGCCTTCTTGTGTGCATCTTTATTTTGGGCTCTAAATAAGATAAGAAGCACCAGAAATCTCCCAGGAATAACAAATGCATTTTCTTTGCTTGATTGAGGAAAGAAATATTGGACAGACATGTGTTATGCAACAATTTAAAAATAACTCTCTTGTAAAACTTGGAGTGAGCCTCAAATACCGCAGAAGAAACAGAAATGTGTTACCTACCTTTTTATCAGCAGTGTCAGCCAGTACAGCTTTTTTCAGCTAGTTTTACTGAACTATTGGCCTGATCATTTCCTGGGCATTTTATTTTAATATATTTTCCTAGGAAATAAATCCTAAGTCTCTGTTAAATTTGGAGCTACACTTAAACAGGCAAAGGATTTGAAAACAATGCAGCTGTAAGACTAAAATACCTGTGCTGTCCTTAATACCTTGCTGATACAGCAACGGATAAGACAGAAGCCTTTCAGGTGTATCATTGTATGGCCTGCAACACACTGAGCACACTGCGTGCCCCAGGCACCCATCGTGCCATTGCTTCACCCAGACTTGATCTTAGTCTTTCTGGCCAGGATCTTTTTAAATGTATGGTGACATCAGGCATCTCCGTGCTGATGCCCCACTTCCAGCATTTTCCTGGAGCTTTTTGTGATAGGAGGGACAATGTGGAGATAAAGGTCATTCTTCTCTGTGAACTGTACCCCGGAGAGGGTGCCTTGAATTTGACACCCTGAATTATTAGCCACTACTAAAAATACTAAGTCTGAGAGCTTGGTGCAGTAAACCAGATCGTTTATTCACAGTGGTACAGATTTTTTTTTAAAATGTAAGACCAGTTGCAGATGTAATGACAATAGAGGAAATTAGCTCATGATGGGATTTTAGAAAGAGGCTAGTGGAAATATGTTCAGTAATGTTCAGTTATTAAACCATTAAAGATCCCACTGGAGACCAGCTAGTAGGATTTCTCATAATCTGAAGTGGCTTAAGGAAAACACAGAGCCCCTAAGGAGGGAAATGACAAAATGTTCCTTTCGAACAGTCACCTCATCTCCTCACCCATCTCTCTGTGCTCTGCTGTGCGGCGTGTGTGACAGCACATACGTCTCTGTCACACATATGCACATGTACATATAGACTCCCTCCCTCCTCCCAAGGAGCAGCACCCCAGGAGTGCCACGGCCCCCACACCCTTAACCCTCCAAAGCAGAGTTTTGGCGTGGTGGGATGGTAGAGGTGAAACCAGAGAAAACTGCAAACATCTGTGTTCGCTTGGGGCCCAACCTGAGCCCTACTGAAAATGCACATAATAACTTCCACTGGCTTCAGGAGCCTTTGGATCAGGCGCTGTGAGCGTCTGCCCTCATGGCTCTGTTTACCATTTTGCTGGGATTACATGGAAACGGGAGGGTATTAACTTCTGAAAATCAGATCTTGGCTCAGGCATGTTGAAAGGAAATCCTAGAGGTTGGGTCTGGGTTCAGAGAAGCTGAAGAACCTTATTCTGCCAAGTTGATGACCCTAAATTGGGAAGAGCCTTCTGCCCGCCAGGAGAGCTGAACCTGACGAACTGGTGTGGGGCTGAGGGTAGCAGCTGAAATGCTCCCAGCTCCAGTCATGAATAATCAACATGCAGAAGTTGAGGGATGGTTGTTGGGGTCCCAGACCCCATGTGGAGTGTGCTTCAGGCACTTCCCCTGCAGCGTGGCCTGAACGGGTGCTGGAGCCTGTGCAGATGCTGCTGCTGGCGGTCCTACACGGAGAAGTCACGGCACAACCGGGATGTTGTTAGCAGTGTGAGTAATCAGGCAGTGCTCATCGAAAGGCACGATGCAACAGGCAAAGGTTCCCCAGTGACCATGATGGTCTTTAAAGCAATTAACCTGTCCTAACCTGCCTGCCAGTTGTGTTCCTGTTTTCTCCCTGCCGCGCCAGTATACCGGAGCACTGTCCTCAGATGGTGGATACTGCTGCCATTCCCTTGAAATCAACAGAGGAGTGCTGGCTTCCACCGGTTGGAAATAGGGCTTTCTGCATTTCATGTCCCAGATCTTTCCTTCCTCAGTCAAACCATAACAGCCTTCCCTCCTGCAGCGGCCACGTCTGAGCTTCACGTTGAGAAATGCTCATATCTCAGCTTAGGGTCTGGTCACAGCAGTGAAGAAGCAAACACGAGAGATTTTCCCCCTCCTTCCCTGCTTCTAATAGCAACCAGGTGCTCCACCACTTAACCTGTGTGCTGCCGTGAAATTGCCTGTCTAGTGCACACACCCATGTGGGGCCGTGGGCCTCTAGGGTTTACTTTATCCCAGGATTTGTAACCCAATCTCATTTAGATTCTCCACTTATATCATCCACCTTAAAAATTCATAATTTTTATTGTTGTTGTTGTCTGAACATTAACATAGAAAATTGTCTGCTGACATTTGATTTTTTTTTTTCTTTAGAGAAAAAACAAGAAATATCTTTAAGGCTTTGTCTGCAAACTTTGTTTTTTATTAACTCTGCTACTGTGTTTTAAATTGGTACCAGGGCAAATACTTGGATGATTATATCAAAGTCTGCTGGAGTTAATCAATTGAGTGTGTGTGTATATGTATATATATATGTTTGTGTTCAGGGTGTTGAAGGTCCTAAAGAGGCCCTGGATTTCAGAGCAGAGGTGCTACAGCCAGGTGTGTAGTCCTGCACCAGGACATCTTGTGCAGGCAAGGAGCTGGTCTGAGCAGCAAGTGCAAATGTTTGCAGCTCAGAGGAACAGAGGAGCAGCTGAGTTACAGTGGGTTAAACCTGGAGTATTTTGTGGCTGTCTAACGTTACCTGAGATTTACACCAACTTAAGCAAGAGCAGAGCTGCACACCAATTGCCTGTTTTGATTTTATGGTACTGAGGAGAGGTGGTGGTGTCTGGTCTGTAGAAGTATTTCATGGAGCAAAGGATGTTTTCCTTTTCCTAATGCACTGGACCCCTCAACCTGTGACTTCGGTCTCAAATACATAGGATCTCCATGGTATTGTACAAGCGGGTAAGGTGGTTGGTTTAGGTGTTACTAGAAATACCTTCCTGACACAATAAGGAGCAAAAGTTGAGTTTGGGCATAGTCTTGATGCCGCTGGTTTGAGTGATGAGACTCTGAGCTTCAGAGAGGAGAAGTACCTCACGGTATGAAACGTACCCCATCAAGTATTCAGCTGAGATTATCTGCTCAGGTTGTTGGCTACTCTGGTGTTCTTCCTTGGAAACACCCAGTTTAGATTTAAGCTGGGTTTGGGAGGAGAAATCCATTGTTCAGTCTCCACTCTCACATCCAGCCCATGAGTGTTCATTTAGTAGTTGCAACTACCCTGGTTTGATTTGCTTATAAACAAATAAATCATAAAAAAGCCGGAGGGCACAGAGCAAACCCACCGCCCCTGTTGGGACCTATCTTATCATGGGGAGAGAGGAGCCTCTCTGGGGCCGCTTCCTCGGCATTTATGTCTTCTGAGCCAGCTCAGCATCTGAGAGAGAGGCAGGAGACTTGTTTTGAGGCCTTTGCACCTGCCATGTCACTGGGCTTATCCAAACAGCAAGAGATCGGACCACAGCTGAAAAAACAGCCCGTCGCAAGAGCTCGGGATTTTTGATGTCCTCCTTTTGCTTACAGCATCCCGCCCCTCCTCTCTCTCGACTGCAGAGCCAGGCAGGAATTCTATTCATTATGTTCTGCCGTGCTTCTCATGCCATTTTTATTAAAAGAAGGAAAGGCAAGGTGAGGGGGAGCATGTGCGAGAGAAGATAAAAGAAGAAAATGATCATATTTGTATAGTCAATGGCAACGCAGCAGAAAGAATGGGAGTTGGGAAGCAAATCTGTTTGGGTTGTCCTAAAGTGACCACATCTCCTGGGTTACTCTTTATCAGTGGCTTTCCAAAAGCCAGCACCTGAGCACGGGGGAGCCTGCAAACCCCCAGTAGCATTGCCGAGAGGTAAAACCTAGTGCATTTTAATGACCATTTGCTAAGCAGCAATGAAGAGAGAAGTGTCAGCTCTTCCAATGTAGAAACATTGACCACTGGTTCAGTGCCCAGGACTGGGAGGCTCTAAACACGTCTGAGCGATGCAGTGCTTCTTCACTGAGTTGGTGAATAAAGGTGTTTCAGGACCTCTGTAAATGATGTTGGCTGTTTCAGTGGCTGTGAGCAGCCCATGGGGAACAGACTGGACAGCTCCAGGCTGTGGAGGATGGGACAGGAGATGGTGTAGACCTTCCGCTCTTCTGCATGTGGTTGTATTCATTCCACCTTGAGCAGCCAATCCAGAGCATTGCAAAAAGTGAAGCTGTGGGGTCGCTGCTGTTTGCTACTGGCACATTTCCTGTCTTGCCTGGCAAAGCTTCCTTGCTGGGGAAGAAGAGGAAAGGCAACAGTGTTAGAGGGAAATTGGGTCATTGCTGGTGGATGGGGGCTCATCCAGGAAACGTCTTTTGGCTCAAGACTTTGGTGGTTATTTAAGGTCAAAGAAAGATGGGTCCTTCCTGAGGACACTTGAGGTGCAGAATTTGCCCGTTTCACATGACACTGCCTTTGACAGTTATGATTTAATTGGGGATGCCTAAGACCTTGTTGTCCTGTCCTTAAATGCTAGGAGCACTGTCTGCTTTCATTGCTTTCCGGCCATTTATGTTTACATAGGGCAGAAGCCGGGATCAGCCTTAAGGATATTTTCAATTTTGTTGTATAAAACCCCTCTCTGCTGTTACTTGTAGTAAGAAAAACATAAATGCCATTGTAGTAGGGAGAGGGGCATGGGATGTTTGCTTTCCCTCAGTGCTTTCACTGCATCTCGAGTGCCACGCTGTGTCCTCAGATGCTGGAGCCCTACAGTGGGCACAGAGCAGATTTGACTGGGGCAGTGTCAGCCCCTGCAGATGTGCTGGCACTCAAGGGCATGCATGCTGCTGCTGTAAATTCAATGATCCTTTAAACCCACCTTGATCTGAGTAGGAAACTACGTCCCAGAGGTATAATTTTTCCTGTAAGATTTACAGGAACACCCAAGCTGAAAGCAGAGGTCCCTTGCATGGGGGACACAGCCAGATTAACTCAACTGCCCAGCCTTCCCAGTAAAAACAGAAAAAGAATTAGAAGGTTTTGTATTTCTGACCCTGGATCTGTCACTCGCCACAGCAGACAGGAAAGTCGCCCTCGTGGTATTTCACATGGCACGTTCTAATTCCCCCTCTAAGCAGAGGGCTTGAGTCATTGCTTTTTAATAAGACTGCCTCCCCACGGGCGGAAGCTGCAGCGATCAATGCGGCTTACTCAGTTCTCAAAAAGGTCATTAAAAGACCATAGATATAAATTTAAAAGAGTGTTTGTTCACATCCTTAATGTTAAAGATGTTCTTCTGTCTCACTTCCTTAAGTAGCATCGTACGAAGCTGCCATGCGTCAGACCTGCCTGACAGCAGGCTGGAAAGAGCACGTTATCGCTGTTCGTGTGCCATCAGCTCTGAGGGAAGGCAGGGAAGAAAATAAATGGTCAAAAATCACACTTTTATCACCACTTGGAGCAGAGTTTGTCTTGCTGACATCTCCAGATACAGTCTGTAATATTAACCCTGGTGTCCTGTAACTATATAGGAGAGAATAAATTTTCTTTGTTGGCTTTTTTTCCTTTGTTGCTGCATTCCTTCCTTCCTCCCTCACTATGGTACTGGATTACTGCCTTAAGTATTGCACATATCATCCCTTTACCAGCTATATTTTTCCGAAATGTGGGTACTGTGAAGGAATGCTAAAGCTCTCAGTTGCTGCCGATATATTTAACAGTTCAGAAGGATGGAAGTATCTCAATTTCCAGTTACTGAGACTTGTGAAGCGCCACATCCAGGCAAGTCAGCTGCAATCAGGTTTTTGCCACTAGTTGCACCAGGCCAGGGAGAGCTGAAAGTGTGATGGCTTGGGTTTTGAGTTTCTAAGTGGGCTTTCTGGTGCTCCAGTTGAGGCACATCTCTAACTCTGATGCTGGAGGGCACCTCTGGAGCACATGTGCTCCCATTTCTGATCTGCTCTGGGCATGGCTGGTTTGGAGGTGCTGCCCTGATGTGACAGCCTGGGGCTTCTCTGCTGTCCCCAGCGTGGGGAAGGCTGTGAAGCCCCAGGTTGCTCTCAAATGGACTGTCCAAGAGGGGAGCTGGGATGAGGATGGGAGGATTGGCCTTGCCGCTGCAGTGTGGGCCTGGAGCGCTGGCTCCCAGTCCTGACGTTGCTTTACAGGGACCATATGTCTCTAGGCATTTGTCTTCCCTTTCTGGGTATTTTAACCTAAGACAAGAATATGACGTTCATAGCTCATGGGGTGTTGTGAGCATAAATAACTTAACAGTTATTTTGTACCCAAGATGTGTAGGAACTAAGGGACGGCAGGCTGTGCAAACATCTAACTGTAAGCGTAAGAAGTCAGGTATTTGGCTTGCCTACTATTTTAGAGACGAAATGTTTGGGTTTTTTTTTCCTGTCAGTAAACTGTAAGGATCATGTCCCTGTTAGGACATATCACTTCTCCAAGAGCTTTCCATTTCTGAGCAGCGGGCTGCAGTTGGAAATCTCCCCTCGCCGGCGTGTAGCAGGCGGCAGGATTAGACCAAAGCCCAGTGCCCCGAAGCCGGCACTCACTCATCTCCGACGTCCGCAGGGTCCTCTCCTCGTACGCAGTTTTGCATTCAAAATCCGTACAGTTAAATGTGCCAGAGTTCCCCCCACCTAATAACTTTCATTTCCAGTTTTACGTCGTACTCACCCACATATCCATTCATCTCCAGCCACCTCATAATTCATAAACACCATAGTCCCTCCCGTGCTTGATTTAGCACTGTGTCTTCTTCCATTATGTTCTGCCAGCTTCCCGCCCTGTGCATAAACACGTGTGAACTTTTCCTGTTTTCCCTTTGCTTACATGTACACACAAGCATACGCAAACACTCCCACATACTAAAACCCGCTCGCAGAGGCACACTTTCTGCTGGGAGCTGAGTGCCTGCCCATCGCATATGGGTATCGGTGGAAATCACAGAAAAAAATGAGGCAACTACTGTTTTGCACTCGCACGTTTGACCTCAGCGCATCAGGAAGTAGCATGGGATTTATTTATTTTGTAACTATTATAGCTGCTCAAACTGTTCATTTGTTAACAGCCTGTTCTAAGAATTGAACCTTTTTTGTGGTCAGCAGATCCCCAGTGACACAATCCACATTTCTGCAAGTATACTTGTTAATCTTAAATATTTTACGAATGGTTTTGAGGAAGAACTTGAGAAATAACTGCTCTTTAATAATCAAAGTTTGCCTTTGCTTTGATTTCATCAGTATATATTAGAAACTTCCCATCTTAATAAGTGGATTTATCTGGGAGTGAAGTCTAGAGGAAGCCCACGGAAACGCTCAGTATTACACGTCAGTGTGTGTTTGGCCACTTAAGTTACACCCTTTTTTTTTTTTTTTCCCCCAAAAGAGTTTTTCTTTCCAAAAGAGGTCCCAAGTTTGAAATTTTTCACTTTGATTGAATAAACACTTTCACCAATATCTGGGGAGATGTCTTCCCAGTCTGTAGGTGAATCAAGATACCAGTTGTGCTACATGAACTCTCAAATCTAGCTAATAGGAACCACAGGCTCTGGCCGACAGGAATCAGGTGAAGAAGCAAGGAGAATCCCAGTTGTGTTGTGTTGTGTTGTGTTTTCATTCCACTGAGTTTCACTCCCCATTTCAAATGCGGTAACAAAGAATGAAATCCCAGTGCTGTTTGTGTGCAATTCATTCAATGACAATTTTTGGAAGCCTAGTACCCATGATAAAACAGCTTTGTTGTAAAATATAATGTGTGATATTGGACTTTAAGTCATGCTTGTTAATTTAATGGGTATTGTAATGAGATGCTTATTTCACAGACTTGAAGGTTTCAGTAACTACGGTCCATTGGTACCTACTTTAATGGCTTTGTTGCTCTGGGTAGTATCTCTTCGTAGTACACACTTCATTACTACATTAATACACGCTTTTTGACCAAGTTCCTGTGACAAAAAGACACTTATATTACTGTCAGTAAGTGGGGCAATATGAGCATAGTAAGTAGAGGACTGGCATGGGTTAGGAAGGAGCTGGGTTGTGTTATGGGCTCTGCAATTAGCCTGATTGATGACTTCAAGCAAATCATTTTGCCTTCGCCACTCCGTGGCTTTACAAATTGGCACAATGAGGATAATGGTAATGAGTTCCTTTGTGGAACGGTTTGAGTTGTGATAATGTAAAAGACATCGTAAAAGAGCTAAACATTTATATTAGGCTTATTGTATTTCTTTATTGCATATAAAAAATATTCCTCATTTACAGATGCACAGGATTTAGGTAATTATGGCTTTGCATAAATATGTAACAGTTTGCTAATTCTTTCTATGAATAATTTGATGCTAATACTGTGATCCAGTGCTGTGGTGTGGATCCTATTTTTTGCGCTCTCCTGGAGGGGAAGAAACCTTCTTTTTAACTCCACTGTTTTAATACCTGTGTGCAAAGTGAATTTGTCTATCACTGAAACGTCCCCAGTCCAATTCTGTCGTAACTCAGTAGGCAAATTCCCACTGGCTCCAGCTGCAGTTGGATTGAGCTCAGGGCTGAAGAGGAGGTAATCAGTGTTCACAGGGTCGTTTAAGTTCCTTAAGTGAACTATGCCACCAGCTTGCAGGTAATGCTGTTCCTGCGTGGAGAGACAGGAGCAGAAGTGTCCAAGGCTAAGCAGAGCGAAGCACAGAGCTGGCTTCTCAAATGCTGCAGTACCGTCGGCTGTCGGTAGCGCTGTTACTGTGTCCCACTGCACGGGTGCGGATTGACACGCTGCCATGGTGTCAGTGCAATGCCATCTCTGCAGCAGGTACAGATGTAAGCAGCAGCAACAGTGAACTGCATGATTTTCATCAGCAAATAGTTTAGCTGTCAAACAGTCAAGAGTTGTTCCTACTTCAGACCTGTGTGTAAATCAAGCATGGACATAGGTAGCACCTATTGCACTCACAAGAGAAAGATACCCAAACAAAAATGAATCCCATCAAAACAAGGTAGGAATATTCTGAGGACCTGATTGAACTAAAACTCGTTTTCTTGGCAGCCAACCCCCCTTTCAGTGCCTTCTTCTCTGCCCTTTGCTGCTGACTTTGTTATACTGATCACTTAATATTTCCTTTTGTCTTGCAGGGAACTGAGCGATAGGACCACGTACACATACCAGGTCATCATCGTTTCCGGGACAGAGGAGAGCGAGCCTTCCCCCGTGCTTGTGTATGTCTCTGGAAGTGGATACTGTGGAGACGGGATTATCCAAATGTAAGTCTGGAGCAAGCAAACAGATAAATCTGGGCACATCTACTCAGCCAGAATCTGAGATTTGAAAGGAATTAATGACCTCTGATGTCTCTTCAGTTTAGGCTGGCTCTCATCTGTAGATAATGACTCATGTGCTTGGTGATTACCAGGATGATGACATTTAATTGGAACTTAGGCCCTGCTATCCTGGCACCAGTAGATACAGACAGACATACAGATAACAGAGTCCAGACAGTAAGATCGATATGCAAGTGTGCTATATGCTGTTTATGCTGTTTGTTTGTGTGTCTGTATTTTTATACATGTATATGACATTTGCTGTATGGAGCTGAAGTAAGCGCTGGGAAAATTCACGCAGCCTTTGATGCTGTCCTTACACACGGAGTCCCATGTGGCCGGCAGCTGGTGGTCAGTGTAAAACCCTGCCATGTGTTTGGCCAGGTTCCTGGTGCAACCTCTTGTTTGACCAACCACTGGAGCTGCGATGCTTTTGGAGGTGATAAATTTGGCCTCTGAGGGAAAGTGCTGGGTATCGCATGTTCTCAGTCAGCTCCTCCCTGTTGCCGGCCGCCAATCCCCAGACCACTGAAAATGTAAAACAATCATTACAACTCTCTTAGGATTTATTCTTTTACTATATTGGTCCTTACGGCCACCTGCTTCAAAGCTTTCTGGCATTAGGTAATTTAATTGTTTAAACTATGGAAGTAACAAGCAGCAAGTGTTTAATCCAGCCAGTATTATTTGCTTGAAATAATGCTGATCAGCAATCACACAGTACAACTTTGTCAAATATATACCTGGCAGCAACTGTTTGCAGGATGAGGCCCAACATGGAGGGAAATCGAAGAGAATAGTCAAACGACATATGAATCCAGGGCAGCCTTGGAGAGAGAGGTGGAGAAAGACAGATTAATTTTGCTTTCCATAACTTTTCTCCTACTGTTATGTTTGCACATTCCTCAAACATCACTTGTGGCTTTGCAGCAAGCGTCAAACAATAGCTGAGCTGCCTCAGGAGCGAGCAGGAGCCAGACTGTGTCACAGCTTGGTTAGTTGTGGCCCCACTTGCAGCTGTGGCAGCCCCTTTCTCATCTGGTTCACACTCTTCTCCCTGCACGCAGCTGCAGCAGTGCAGGCTGGCACAAGGCAGGACCCCATCTCCGACACCACCTGCTCCCTGTCGACTGCTCTCCTCCAAGTGCTGTCACCTGGAACAGCCCAGCACCAGGCTTTATGCCTTGTTATTCCCATGCTGGGGTCACAGTCTGGCCCTTCCAGATTTAATACAAAGAGTTTTCAGAGATTCCTCTCCTCTTTTTCTCCACCTGCTGAGTTGCAGCCACACCAGCTATGAAGGAAGTTGCTCATATCTTCATCAGAGAACAGCAAGTGGTATCCACATGTGCAGGAGAGAAGTGGGCAGGCAAGCTTGTGAACCAGGAATGATGAAAGTCAGGCCTGGAGGAGAAAGGGAGAGGTATTTTAAGGGTCGGCACACAGAGCTGCTGTACTGGATTTCAGGGCTTTGGGGTTCTGCGGAGGGGTTTCAGCGATCGTTGGGATGATGCTGTTTGCCATCTGACTCCTTTTCGCATGTGTGTGCCCTGCCAACAGAGACTTGGGGGAAGAATGTGATGATATGAATAAGATCAACGGCGATGGCTGCTCCCTATTCTGCCTGCAGGAGTTATCCTTTAATTGCATCGGTAAGTCTGGCTCAGAGCCCTTCCACTCGCGGTGGGCAACAACCCTACACAGAGTGCAAGTTAAAAAAACAACAGTATTTTCAGCATTTCCAGCTGAAGAGTTGTCATGGAAGAGAAAAAAAAGGTGGAATTTGTAGGTTTGAAAGGTGAACATATCTTCCCAGCTTCTGGTCATTTTGATGGGAAATTGGTTCTGCTGGCTTTGAAACAGCCTAGGACTTAAGGCTAAGTCAGCCATTGTGGGACTGATCCAAAGCCCATTGAAGTCAGTGGGTGGTTTTCCACTGGCTTCAATAGGCTTTAGATCTGGCTACGTGAGAAGACATGAACTGATTTTTTTCTGGTAAACAGGAGGAGGAGTGAAAGGGGAAGGGACTGAGACCAGAAGCAAGTCCAGCTGAGGTCACACCTCCTTTGAGTTGCAAATCAATATCTGAGGATCAAAGGTCTAGCTAATCCCCTTTTTCAGAGGTGAAAACTACTTAATCAGATTTCATTTGCCAGCCTGGTTTGCTCTGATTAGCAAAACCTGTAGGCACAATGGCCGGAAGATGCTCGAGCTATCAGGATAGCAGGGCTGCAGTTGTGAGCTTTACATATTTATTAAACTCTCTAGGAATGCTGAGGGCAGAGAAGGGAGATGGAGACCAATTTGTGCTGCACCTTCTGTGGGGTAGCCGTGCAGGACTCAGCGAGGACCGCGGGAGGATGAAACACACAGAGCTTCTGAAACCAAAGTTAATGTTTATAAAGGGTCGGCTTTTTCTCAAGAGATTTTGTGAGATTCCTTATCTGGACTGACCAAGTAAATACTTTGTCCCATCCAGTGGTCTCACGCCTTCAGCTCAGGGCATCAGTCCTAAGCAGATAATAGAGTGGTTGGCAAGACCACTTTTGGCAAAGTGAAGAGAGAGAGAAGTTTGCTCTTTTTGGCAAATGGATGATTCTCTTTTGTGCCTGGAGCAACACATAAAGGACCTCACAGGCACCATCTTCCCTTGGGTGGTAAGCTGGGGACTGCTTGTCTTGTTGTAATGCCTACATATTTACTTCAGCATCCCACACTGTGGTACTTGAGGCCTGATTTGGTGATGCGCTTATTTGCATATTTACATATGTAAATCGCCCCATTGAAATCTGAGAGTATTTATGGTTGAGACTGATTGTGACTATTGGTGGTCTTGAAGTTACGTTTGTGTTTCAAGTAACTTGCTGTTAGAGCCTCAAGCACTGAAAGATATTAGTCATAATATTTTGAAAGTGAGATAAACACTTATGCAAATATTTTGGGTTCTCCAAAAGTCAGGCATAGTGCGAGGCTGGTTCTAGCAAGGGTTTGGCCTGTAGCTGTATGGCTGCATCTCCATCATCCTGCTCAGCAGCGGGTCTGAGCTCCTTGGTCCAGGTCTGTGCTTTGACCACTTCCCAGCATTACATTAGGACATGACCCACGTCCTCCACTGTGTACGCTGCTTCTCAGGGAAACTGGGTTGTGTGGGCTGGGCAGCAGCTGTATCATGCTCCAGATAAGTCCACGGACAGGAGTAAGAGTGGGGTGTCCCACAGCTTGGACCACTCAGTGGTGTCCTGCCAGGCGAGTGCAGGAGCCTGTTTTATGCTGGTGTACATGTTCATCTCTGGTACCAGCAACAGGGCTGGTTAAGAGTGTGGAAAAAACCTGTCTGACAGCAATATGATTAGAAAATGAAGCAGCTGAAAACACACACACAGATTTTTCTATGCCATTAGAGAGGAAGAGATTTTTCAGATTTGCTTGTGTTGAAAAGGAAAGGGGAATTCCAGAGGTTAAAAGTTCTTTGTTTTTCATGGGCTTTGCAAGTTCATGGTTGTGCACAGGTCCCGGAATACAAAAGCGAATGAAATCAATTTCATTTCCTTGTGAAATAGTGAATATGGGGATTCACTTAGGCGAATCAAATGAACTGAACCAATGGAAAAGTGCATGGACACAGATCTTACAAGTGTTTCGTGGCGCGATGTTACTTTTGTGGCAGTCCGACTGTTGTGGTGGTGGTGGTGATGGCCTTGGGGTGTGTGCAGGATCTGCAGGGGTCAATCAGCTGCTGTTGCTTTGGGGCAAACATGGCCTTCATCGAGTCCTAGGAAAGGTTGAGAGAAGGTAATACCAGTGAAGCAGGTCCTCTTGGCTTTTATGGGTGCTGGACCACCATGAATTAGGACATTAAGAGCTAGAGAGAAACTGCTGGTTCATCTTTCAGACAAACGAGCAGTGCTGACGACTTATATTCTCTTCTGACGTATCAAGCACTAAAATGTCACCAGAAAGCATAAAGATGTTAGGGAAACTGTACATATCACATAATAAATAGTAATTAAAAAGAACAGAAATGCCCCATTCTCTATAATCTAATAATATCAGAGCAGATCCTCTGGCTTTAGCCAAACAAAAGTCATCTTTGGGAATGGTGGGGTGTTTTCTTGGAAAATACAGCATGTTTGGGTCCCCGTTTGAGGAGTACAGAAAAATAAGTGTAATTTATTTTAACGTTTATAAGGCTAACACGTGTTATAATCCTGTAGGACAACAAGTATTTCAGATAGTGTAATTTTTGTAGTGATGTTCTTGTTGTATTATGTAGCTTTTTAGAGCCTCGGGAATCATTCCTCTTCACCAAAGAATTCAGTGAGCCTCAAACACATGTTCAGAGGCTTTGCTGAATTGGGGGCCTCAGGGTTTGATCTTGCAAATGCTTCCTTTCAGGCCTGTTTCTGAACTAGCACAGGGCATTCTTCAGACTGCAGCAAATCGAACCACAGCAGTGAATGCAATGCTCATCACAAATTGTCTGCAGGATTGGGTCCCACATGGCTGAAAACAATCACAAAACAATTTGTTTGCAAAGGCAGGGCTGACAGGGTGCCATGGGGGGTTTCCATAGCACAAAGTTTCATGGCAAAGCCCAAACGGGCTTCTGCCTTCCCAAGCAGAGACCACGCAAGTCACCTCGCTGGGTAGAAGAGAAATACAACAGAGCCTGCAAACACCATTGAGCCTTAGATTTAGAGCCATGAATCACAGAATAATTTAGGTTGGAAGGAGCCTCTGGAGGTCTGTAGCCCAAGGAGGGCCAAAATTCAAAGTTATATCCAGCTTCAAAGTTGGAGCGTGTTGCTCAGGGCCACGTCCAGCTGTGTTCTGGATATCTCCAAGGATGGAGGCAGCCTGCGTGCAGTCGTCCCTGTTTCTCTTGCTCCCTTTGCCTTTTAGGATCATGAGGTTTATGGGTTTTCTTAATTGGTCCAACTTTCCTTTGAATAAATGGCACAAAGCTCTCAAGACACTTTGCACTAGTGCTTGTAATAAAATTAGACTCTTTTTTTTTTTTTTCTTTTCTTGGTTTTGTTTTCCCTCCCCCTTTCCTCTCTAATCAGATAACAGTGGATCAATCTGCTCTGCCATGGGAGGAGGGGCACGGGGGAAGGAAGGAGGGAGGAAGGGAAGAAAACTGTCTTACTGTCAGGCTGTCCTGGCCTTCTCTGAACACAAAGCCAAGTAACAGAAAACAGATAAGATTAATGGCGTTTTCTTCCTCCAACATGCTGGAGAGTGACAGTGAGATTAATTAATTAATTAATGAAAGCATCTGGCAGTGCTTCTTTTTTAAGTTCTGCGGTACACTCACCCTTTCCCATCCTGAAATTTGTCATCTCTAGTTCCCCCCCCACCCCCTCCACCTTTGCATAGCAGATTTTGCATATTTTATCTCCTCTGCACAGATTTTGGTCCCACAGGGAAAGTTTCACTTTGCCTTTTGATTTGTAGGAGACCGGTAAATCAAAGCCAGGTCCAGTGTGACCGATGCACCCCTCTCCTACCTCTTGGCTGCTTTTCTTTCACCTTGCTCTTGATTACTCCCGGGATAACTGATTTTTGCGATTACTGTGGATCACAGCCAAGTTCAAGCTGACATGTCCTGTGTAAAACAGGCCCCAGCCGTAAGAGTTATGATTTGCAGTTGTGGGAACCCAGAGCTTTTTAGCACTTGATCCATTCCCTCTGGACCATTGAGAAATGGGTGTCTAACAAGCAGCTGAGCACCTTGTCCTTGGTACGCACTCTCCCACACACCAGCATTATACACATGCATCTAGATATATGTGCAGACGTTGAAAAAGAGAGCTGCTTTCATTTGCATTCCTTTTGTTGAGTGTGATGTGCATTATGCATTGATTTAGCTTGCCAGCGCTGAAGAACGAGAAGGATATAATAAAAAAGATGCAGAGATCAATAAAAAAGAAGGGAGGGGGAGAGAAAATAATACGAAAAGAGATGAGTAAAGACTGATAGACACATTGAAACACAGCTGGGAAGTAGCTTCAGAACTTCTATCTACCCTTAAGTTTGCGTGGTAATTTATGGGGTTTTCAGTCGCATCTGAGTGGTGGTGTTATTGCTACGGTTTATCTCCTTTGCTTATAAGGGACTCTGCTAAAGCCTTTTTACAGCAAAACAGGGCAGCGCTTCCACTAACTTCCACGTGTGAGTGGTCCCACCGAAGAACGTGAATGTTTCAGGTTAGACACACATCTCCGTGGTTTGTTGGATAAGGGCCTCAGGGATGTAAAATACACAAAAAAAAAAAAAAAAAAGGCACAGCGTAGAGGAAAAGAGAAAACAAATGTATCAAGCTCTTGAATTTACCCCCAGTTTCTGGCATGCTTGAAGCATTAGTTGCCAGCGGTTGTTCAGGGAGAAGTATGATTTTAATTTGACAGTGATCCTTAAACACCTTTTCTTTTGCTCATGCTTGGCCTCAAATGTTTTTATGCTACCTTACAAATCTGGATCCGTCCTTCTCCTCTTCAGAGGCCTCTCCCTCCAGCTGTGAGCCTTACCTTTGTGGGAGCTCTATCCTTTACCTCTCCCATTATCCATAAATTAAGCATAGCACTTTCCCCTAATCTTATTGTTTGGCGGGCTACATTGCATTCAGGGAAATGATTAATATTCATGAGCTTGCTATCTCTGTTTGGTGCATAATCCTCTAGGGAAATTGCAGTGTTAAATGAGTGACACAAACCTAATTTTATATGTCTTTTCTTTCCTTTCTTTCCTTTTCCTTTTTTTCCCTTTCTGACAGAGAAGTAATGTGCTTAAAATAAATTGATGGATGACCATCCATATTCATTGTGGGCATGCTTTGAGAGCGCGCCTCGCTCCCATCCTCTCCCCCTCCCTGCCTCACATCCCTGCGCAGGAACACGGCTTTGACTGCCGAAACCGCGGCCCCACACAGCAGCTAATGGTGATTTCGCCTTCTTTCACGAACGTTAAATAGGCCTTGGCTGACCCTGCCGAGGGCTTTCAGTAGAACAACAGCATGGGAGAGCCCGAGCCACCTTGCAAGAGAAACTCAGCATCTCACAGAGCATCAATAAGACTAAAGCATTGACCAAGGAGCTTGGGAAAGAGTAGTGCTGTTGATAAAGAAGCTGAGGTTCTATAGCAGAATTTCATAGCAATGAGTTTACTGACAGGGGCTGTTCAGATGGTATTTGTGTGAATCCTTCGGCTTCAGGCAAATACTTTGAAGCTGACTGTTTCTTGCGGCTCATGGGAGTGTGGCTGCATGTTCTAAAATGTCTAAGCACTCATTTGGCAAGTTAGTAATAACAGCATCGTCATAAAGTCTCTCAAAGTGATTTTCAGACTGTCATCATTAATAGTGCAATCTTAGCGGGGCTTGCTGAGCCACAGAGCAGAGAGCGCAGGCATCTCAGGCAGCAAAATACAAAGGACAGATGCTTTTTTGTGGGGGAGAATGTGGGCTAGAGTGGTATTTGCCTGCATTTTTCCCTAGGCCAGTGACTCCAGCCCAGCTCAATCCAGCTTTGGTTTGTAGGACACAGCTACAATGACAGACGAACAGAAGAATTACTCCTTCGCTTGTTGCATCCCTCACGCATTACTCTCTGTGGATCAGAGAGGCTTCCACGACTGGTAATAGATGTTCTTTAGAGCATTCTCTGTGATTCAACAGCAACTTGCTGTGCTTAGAGAATGATGCCAAGCAGAAGACCTTCCTTTGCAGTAATATCCAACCACATGCACAAACAAGCAGTTTTGTTTTCCTTGGTGAATGGCACCACTGGGTTTTTTTCCAGGCTCCCTCCCAGCCTCACAAGCAAGTGGGCCAGGTGTCAGGAAGGGCCACGCTGGCCAGGCTTCTCCTGGTTGTTGAACAGCCTCTGAGTTTAGCTAATAAATCTGTGTAAGTCTGAGGAAATATTGAAATATTCCCAGCACCGCTTTTCTCATTTATCCAACCACCCAGGGAGAGAAACAAGATTAGGTGGGAAGAGGATGTGTGTTGTAGTGCTATTATACCACACCTGGTTGCCCAGGCTGGGGGAAGGCCACGTTGGCTCCTGTTGACTAGCCACAGAGCAGATAAGGTCTTACTACCACTGCCAGCGATGGAAAATATCCTTTCGCTTAAGTGACAAAAGCTCGTGTTCTTGGAGGTGAAATATCAAGTTTCAATGCCGGGCTCTGCGAGGGACGTGTAATTGTATCTGTCTGCAGCACGCAGATCAATTGCATAATTATTGTGCTCCGACTGCTATATCATACCGATGAGCCGAGTCACGCCAGACAAAGAACAAGCCCAGGAATGTATTTCCACAGAGCAGCTGAATTACCAGGGAGCCGCGCTCCGCAAATGCATTACGCCCGCCTGCTCGGTTCGGGAGATGCTCAGACACGATTGTCATATCGTACGGAAAAAAGCCTCCTGCGAGGCCCCTGGATGTTCCGCAGTAGATTGCAACACCCGCGTTGCCTTCATTTCCAAGGTGTCTGTTTTATTTCATTGAAGGAAAACGTCACAATTTATTGATATGCAACTTTATTCGGAAAGGTCTGCCCAAGCTCTGTGTAATGGTTTTCCTTTTTTCAAATCAGAATATCCAGGAAGGAAAATAACTCTCGAATATTTTACTGTAGCAGGAAATATCTCTGTCTCTGACTTTTTCAATATTAAAGAAGAGATTAGCAGATATCCTGGAAGCGGTCCATGTTATTCACTTTCTTCCCACTGAAGCCAAAGGTGAAACTCCCATTGAAAGAAATGGAGCAGGTTCTGCGATCGCTCAGCCGCCGGGTTCATGTGATCTGCAGTGGAATTATGTCTCCTTTTGTGATAGAAACCTCTGGATACGTTTCTTCTCATCTGCGAACATAAACACCAGCCCTGGAGATGCCGATTAAGTGACGCGGTGGTAAAATCATGCTTCTGCAGAAGTTGCTGACTTCAGTGAGCCTGTGATTTGGCCCTCGCTGTGTCCGAAAAGGCCTGCATGCCTCTGGACAGACCTTTGAGGGGTTAAAATGTGAAGCTCACCCTGTTCCAAGAATTTGTTACTCTGAGACAATGCCTCTGCATTTTTGTCCCCCCTTTTTTTCTAATTCTTTTTTTTTTTTTCCCCTTGGACGAATAGTTATGTGGCATGAGGCTTGTTATAGTTGGAAACATCCCTAAATAAACAGCTGAGTTTAAAAATATTCTTTTTTTTTTTCTGGCCTTTAAAAAAAAAAAAAATAGTAGTTATTGCACAAAAGAAGACTATGCTGATGCCAATCACTGTGTTCAAGCTGAAAACAGGAAGCTGCCCCGAGTGTCTGTCCCCAGCACTTTGACCACACGGCTCGGACATTAAAAGCCTTGTTGGAGGATGTGCCCTGTGCTATGAATTGGAGCTCTTTATCTCTTTTTTTTTTTAATGAGGTGGAAGGCTGCCTATCACAGATAAGTGTATATCCTGCATGTCTGCTTCCTGATCTCTACCAGACTCCATTCGTTTCGCTGGTGATTTCCTAGCCTTGCTTTGAACAGGTGACTGTGGTGGGGAGTTACCTGTTCATCCAGACTTGGTCTGGCCAGCACTTCCCAGGTGCTCTCGGAATCCTCTGCCTTACCATGAGCATCCTTTCATTTCTGAATCCCAGAGGAAAGGTTTGTATTTCAATACAAAATGCTGCCTTTTGCAGCTGTGCTTGGGCAGCTTAAGAAGCAAGGGGAAATGGAGTTTGCATCATTTTCTGGTGTAAAACAAGAGCCCCCAAATCATTTTGGATCTTGAAGCCCAGCTGCAATAGTAAGCAAGCCAGGTCTTGCCAATCTGTTTCCCCAACAAATCCCCCTTCTCCGGGTTGGTGGCTGTCACAGAGCGTTCAGGGATTCCTAGATGTCACAAATATCTTTGCTGAACCGGAGACTGCCTTTTTCCAAAGCAAGGGCAAGACAGGGACTTTGGTTTTGCCCCAACATTTTTGTGCCTTCAGTAAGAACTTTGTTATGGAAAAGGAGCTTGGGCTGCCTGAATGAATACACGTTCCACAAGTTCAGCTCAGGATCCTTCAGCATCTGTTGTCAATCCCCCAGAGACGCTGTCTCCTGCTGCCAGGTGCTATGCCTGCAGACATTTTACTGTTCTAGATTTAAGTTGGATTTCCAGGCAACTGCTTTTTAATTTTTTGAAGTCATTTTTCCTTGAGGACAAATCAGATTTCCCTTCATTTTCTCTTCCTCCATATCTCCTCCAAATCAGATTCAACTTTGAAGTGAGAAGTCCACGGTGTCAATAAACGTAGTTCATGATGCAGCTATATGTGACCAAGACATCGTTATGACTTTTACCAGGTCTTGGGAGACTATAGACCTCTGTGGAGACAAAAAATTAGCTCATATTACCAGGGCCCTGGATGCATTTCATGTCACAGTAGTTGAGAAGAGAATGGACAAGGCATTTTGCACCATTATGGAAACAAAGATGTTAGCTACTGCTTCCTAGAAATACACTGCTCCTGACACTGCCCTCCCCGGCTTTGAGCCTGTAGGACTCTACAGATTTAACTGAGCTGTGTTCACACCACTGTGGAAAGAGAAGAAGCCTGTTAGTTTTTATTTTGTGAGGGCAATCGTAGGAAGAAACAATCTGGTCGTTCTTCACTTTGCACATAAAAATGTAAGGCCTGATGTATAACCTACCGAGCACTCAAGACCGCAGTAAGAATCGGGAGTCCGAGCTGATATTCAATATCTGAGGAAGGAAGAGCCTCTGCTTCTTTTTGGCAGCCCACCCAGTGATGCACCACGTTTGGCTGTTGTAGGTTGATGCCCTTGTCAGTGCCCTCCCCAGTGTCTTGGAAGGATTCAGAAAAGTCCTCCCTTTTCCCGTCACTCAGAAGTGGGAACCTCCTGGGCAGGAAAAGTCTTCCCCTCTTCTCTCCAGTGCTCCCCTCAAAGCATGGCTTTGCACGCTTCAGGATGGCGTGTCAGTAGTAGGACTTACAGATCTTCCTTAAAAGAAAACTAGGGCTGTAAAGGCACTTTCCCCCGTCATTTTTCAAAGCACACAAAAGGGAGCAGGTACCTAATCTCTCAGCCTTTGTGCGAGGTGTCATCCAGCCAGCGAACACGCGCTGCGATGGAGGGCAGGGTGCGGCTGCTCTCCAGGACTAGCACTGCAGAAGGGCTCATGGCAGTGCAGTTCAGTAAGACTTTGTTAATCATTTAGGCAGTCTCCATTTAATTCAGATATCTCAGTCTCTCCGTTTGGTTCCTCCCGCGGGTTTTGCAGGCTCCAAGCAGACAGATTTATTGGGGTCTTAAGCATAATCAGGAACAAATTAGCCTCTGTTAGGATCACACACTGGCCTGGATCACAGCTATTCAAAGGCTGCCTTCCCATCCATGTGAACATGAATTAAGTCATCGGATTGGAGTAGGTCTTGAGTATTCTTTTATCCCAAACACATGATCTTATCAGGAGCCCATTACGTTTATCATCGCATTAGGAGGGAACATTTGGAGCCGGTGCAGGAGTATGTTGCTATATAAATGTTGTGCTTACTTCAGTGCCTGTCGTGAAAGTAAGTCGGTGCTTCAGGAAGGCCAGGGAAATACTGTCGAAACGCATATGCCTAAAATTAGGCTGTGAGCTTCTGGGTATGTGTCTGCATCAGGGGGGCGGCTGCACTGGGGATGTGTAAAGAGAGCGTACATGTGTTTGTGTGTCAATGTTTCTGTCAGTGTGGGTGTGGAGCGGGATGCTTTTGGGTGCTGGTATTTCACTGTAAGTGCCTGTCTGACTGTGCCTGGGTTTATAGGCTGAAGGTTGGGTCTTTTTAATATGGTAGGTCTCTTCTGTTTTTGTTTTTTTTTTTTTTGCTTTTCTTTTTACAGAAATAAGCTTCTTTTCATAAAATGGCAAGGAAACTGTTTTTCTAAAAATACATATTTTCATATGTTTTGGATTTGTTTTTGAGGATTTTTGATTGCTGACCACAGTCCTTCCAGAGCTGAATATTTCTCAGCAATTTCTGCTGAGACTCTCGCTCAAATTGGGACATAGTGCTCTGAGGCGGGTGAGCTGCGTTGCTCTATCCCACTGTTCCTGGGTACAGCAGAGAGCTGGCCTACGCTTTGATACGGCTCTGCAGAGACAGGAGCAGAACAAGAGATGCAGATGGATAAGGTGAGGGAACCAAGAGCTTGTTTCCATGGCGTGTCTCTCCCAGGGATGAATGAGCCACGCTGGTGTAGCACTGTGCCAGCATTAATAGTCCCCGCAGAGAAACAAGGTACGTTGCAGGGATGCCCAAACTCTCAGGGTACGTACAGGTCATGAGCAGTTGAAGTACATGTTCACAGCTGGGTCAGTATCAGATGAGGGGTAGCAGGGCCCTGCTGGCATCAGGGCTGTTGGGCAGTCAGGCCATGGGAGGAGACAAGGCGGCTGAGCCACTGGGGCCAGCACTGCTGGGTTGCCTTAGGGCCCATCTGCACATCACCCTAGCCCCCTCCCACCGTGGAGTTATGGGACACACCGGGGAGCCATTGTCATCTTTTGTCTGCAAAGCATTCACCCAAGCGTTCCTCCTCCAAGCTCTTTGAGGTGTGTGGTATATGTTTGGTGGCTCCCAGCCATATGAAGATTTTAAGACGTGACATGTAGGGTCAAAAATTTTGGCCACCCCAGGAATATTCACTCAGGCGCAGGGCCGCACTCACACAGCTAACGGCTTCCAGATTCATGCTGGCTCCTTTTCGCCAGCTCAGGGTACTGGCCCAGCAAATAGTTCCCCACATTCATCCACATACACAAGTTGGCTGCAGAGGTCGTGAGGAAATGAAACCATAATGTCGTTCTTCCCTGATAGACTTCTCCATTCTTTCAAACTCACACTCTCGTAAGGACCTGGAAATTTGCAGGGGGGTTTGGGAGGAAGGGAGGGGAAAAGGAGTGAAGGTCATTAAATAATTGAATTGCTATAAACTGATTTTTTTTTTCTGGCTCATGGTGGTATTTCACTGTGTAAACTAGGAGGAAAAATAAACAGGGGATTTAGTAGTTTGGAAGTAGCTCAAAATTGAGCAGCCGTTGGATTTTCTGACACCTAGCTCAAGATAGTCCAATGCTACCGACAGGACTCTCCTTAGGGATCGTTTCCATCAGTCCAGCTAGTAGCTCTGGCTAATTTCCTACCGTTTTTTCAGCAGGGTTATTTGCCAGACAAAAATACAACAGGCTGTCAGAACTGGATACCTCTGGGGACTGGCAATGATAATACAATACAAAATAGGATACCAACAGGTCAAAGGTTTCCATTTCACAGAGTACTCTAATGACTGAAAGTCATTATTGCTATGCAGTCTGTTTGAAACGAGTAGATGGATCACAGTTCAGTTTTTAATGGGCCACTGTTACAGAAACAACCTCAAAAATTTGGCATCTTTGTTGGCAGTCTCATTAGAGAAGCCACAGAATAAATGGACAAGGATAATAAAGTCTCCTGCTGCTTTTGATCCTTTCAGGTCAAATCTGAGTCATGTTGGTTGAAGCTGTGTGTGTATGTGGCAAGCGTACCCTCGTACCGTGTATGCTGTATCTGCTCTTTGGATAAACAGATCTGTTCGGCCTGTTGGTCGCTACAGCTGTGAACTTGGCAGTTTTTGCCATCCCTAAATTCACAGTTGCTGTTGTTGTTGTCGTTTTGCAGATATCTTTTAAAAACAAAATGGGAAACGTTGTGGACCAGACCCTCTGTTAGGATTTTTCCATCCAAGTTGGTGGAATTATGCCAACACCCACATTGTCTCTCTATGTATTTTCTATCTGCCGCCTTCTGTTTCCATCCTTTTAAATGGAGATAGGTGAAAATAAGCAGAAAAGCCCCTTACCTTAGGAAATACCTTGGGGGAGATGCCCAATACAAAAGTTGACTGTTGTTGCTTGGCTTTCTTAAAAGCTGTTCCCTAGAAGTGACCAACACTTTCACTTCCCAGTGGCCTGGTCAGGCAGATACATGACCACTGATGCTATCAGGTCCTAGCAAGTGCATTGCAGACATGTGTAGCCAGTCCTTTGTGATTTCTCTTCTCTGCTTTCTCCTGGCAGATGAACCCAGCAGGTGCTATTTCCATGATGGTGATGGAGTGTGCGAGGAATTTGAGCAAATGACCAGCATCAAAGACTGTGGCGTTTACACTCCCAAAGGCTTCCTTGATCAGTGGGCTTCCAATGTCTCCGTCTCACATCACAGCGACCAGCAATGTCCAGGGTGGGTGGTCATCGGTCAGCCAGCAGCATCCCAGGTAAGGAAAGCATACTCCCTTTCCTCTCCTGGAAAGCGAAGTCCAGCATTCATGAGCATAGCTAGGTAGTCAGCATTCATGTGTGCTGTTACCCCTGCCTGGTAACTCACCACTTCACCAAGGAAGGCTCCTGGCAGCAGTTTCTCTTGGAGCCTGGTTAGTAGTGATGAGTTGGAATTCAGTTCCAACCATCCAACTAAACACTGGCTGAAGTTGTGGCCTGCTTGATTCAATAAGCTGTGTGGGAGTCACTCCGCCTAACTATCATCACCTAAAAGACTGGACAGTCTCTCTGCAGCTAGCACAGGGTACTATCTTGTGGCGATGAGTTCTGAAGGCTAATGCTGAATAATACAAAAGTGTTCTGTCTTTTTTAATAGTTTTGTGTTTTCTGTCTCCCAGTTTCATAAAAGAACCCTATTGTTCTGTTCTGAGAAAGGTCCTGTCCATTCCCAAAGCCATTCATTAGCTTTAACCCCCTTCTTACATGTCTCCTTTGTAACATAAATAGCTCCAGTTACCATAACTTTACCTTTTGTCTCCCTGAGAGAATTAGATCCAAATGAGTTCTAAAAGACATTAGATAAATGCCTGGAAAACAGAGCTGTACACGATGCAGATGCAACAGTCCAGATGCAACCCACTGCCTCAGGAAAGCCCACATTGCTTATTGCTGGGTTTTTAGAGGATACAGCAGGGAAAGGATCATCATATAGAAAAGCTGCTTTGTATATCCCTCCTTCAGCATCCACCATTGTGCCTGCTAGAGATAGAGCGGTGGATTAGGTGGAACTTTGGTTTGATGCAGCAAAGTTGTTCTTCCACTCTGATTGTCTAGGAGGTGTCTTGGGTGGGCAGTGCAGAGAGGAATGCCGTGTCACAGATATGACAAGCAGATTTCTCTGTGAATAGTAAACGCTAAGCATTTCCAGTTGGCTTGCAAGAGAAAACATCTTTATCCAAGAGACTTGGCCTTGTTCACATTGCACAAGTCTGTAACAAATTAATGACCAGGTCAGTTTTAAATGCACAAAGCGTGGTTAGCTGGCATAATACCAAGACAGAATCCTGAGCCCAGTGTTGCCTTTTTGTCATGTTCTCATTTATTATTTCACACTGTAAAAGGAACTTTCCTCTGGACCCCTACCAGTGCCTTTGTAACTTCTTTCTCGTTCGAGCTCCCTGTGCTGTAGTACAGTCTAAAGCCCACTGACTCCAGTTCAGGTGCTGCTTTACGTGTGTCTCCCTGGGCAGCCCGTACGGAGAGCTGCCCTGATTTTCTCCTAATGCACTGGTAGAAATGCAGCCACACCGTGCAGTAGGTAACATATGGCCCTGGGGTGGAAGAAACAGCACCACGCACACACGGCAGAAAAGCCCTGCTGTGTAGCCACAATTCAGGTATGTTTGATGTACCCAGATAAGATGAAGTTGTCACAACCTTGTTGAAAAAAAAAAAAAGGCAAAAAAAAAAAAAAGCTGTTGTATTTATAGGCAGAGCACTAGGCTATCACACGCTGCAGAGTGAATGGGAACATGCCTCCTGTTATTGCCTGGCCCCTGGGGAGATAACAGCGTGCTATTTACTTCCAGCAAAAGGAATTTTTGCTTTAGCTCAGCTGGTCCTATTACACCAGTTTGAGTGCATGGGGTTCGTTGACCTTTTTAATCATGTATGTTGAGAAAGTCTTTGTTTTCCCCAGGAACAAGACAGCCTCCTCGGCTTGTGAAAGCACCTGACCTGTCACTCCGGAGAGGTTAGGTGGGGCAGCGGGTCATCAGTCTGTTAGCTAGCAGAGATGAAAATTAACCTAAGATCTCCTCTAATCACTGCATGTAATGATCACTGGTGTGTAAACATGTTTGGCTTCATTATCTGCACAAGCATTGAGCCTTAGGGGGTTTTTGTATTGATGAAAGGAGCAACTTTCCTCACCCAGATATCTTCCGGAGTAGGTTGTGTGCTTGGTGGTGGTGTGCAAACTTTTAGTGTTGTTGCTGGGTAGTTTCCTGATTAATCGGAGTGGCAGTTGTGTTGGCTTCTCCTCAAGAATGCCACGAGAGATATGTCTGAGCGCAGTGCATAGCAATATACAGAGTACATAAGCTGCCTGTTTGTTCGCCATCCCTGTTTCCTGTAATTGCCCCAGCGCTCTCGAGGTGCTTTAAAGCATTTTAAGCATGTCCTTCGTGATTTGAAATGTTTCTTACCCTCAGATACCTCAGCACCCATTTCTCTGCGTGACTGTCATGGTTTTGCCTAGGCTGTCTCTGAGGAGTAGGCATCGCAGGTTGGTTTGTTATTGCGGTATTTCCCAGCAATACCTGCCTGCGCACTTGTGTACTGTTGGAGGATTGTTTATGAGCGCAAGCCAGAGCACGCTGCTTGTTATTGTAGGGTTGCTTCTGCAGACTGACCACCCCACACCTGTTTGCTCGGCTCACCTAATACACTGCCGGGTTCTGCAGAGTGGTTGTTCCTTAGAAGCCGGGTGCCTGCACTGGATTATTATTTTGAGATGGATCCTACATGCTGGTTCCTTACTTGTTCGTATGAGGCTGCTGAATGGCAACATACTAAGCAAGGAAAAAAAAAGTTCACAGGATAAGGTTTGTTTTGAACAACAGAATGCTTACAAAGAATGACACAGTTTTGGCGAAGAGATACACATTTGAAAAATGGAGAGCTCAGACAGCCCCCCTCCCTTTAAACAGTCACTCCTTCTGCAGAAGCAAGAGTGATAGACAGCCACTTCTACTTTCCTGGCAGCCACTCATCAGTGCTGATTAAGAAATATTCTCAGTACTGACAGCATCATATTTAGAGCCAAAGAGGACCAGTCAGCACCGATACAGGGTATTTTTACAGTTTGATTTCTAATCTGGCATCCCCCGCAGATCTTGAAGCAGAGGCTGCTCAGTACCTGTTGTCGACTGCACGAGGAATTCGGCAGTAAGGGCTTTGCACGCTGTTGGGCTGCTCTTTTCCCTATCGCTCTTGCTGTGAGTTTGTAAACAGCCTCTCCTTGCCATCCACTGTGTGTGAAATATTATCGGTGTTGATGTACTGGTTGTGTGGGGTTTTCTACAGCGCTGTTTATTTCTCGGGGCCTTTCTTGTGCTAATGATTATTGATGCTAGCATTAAGTCATCAGCTGGTGTATGCTGGCAAAGACTACAGAAAGGCGGTAGCGCAGGGCAGATTTATACTAGCTGAAGGACAGATGCAGTAGGCATAAACAGACAAAGGGTACTTTGGCTGATCTGTTTTGTGAATAGTTGCAATTTTTTCTGTATTGAAGGTGCCCAGGGACTTACTTCCCTGACCAGTTTGTACCCAGCTAGGGTCAAAGTTACCAGCAGGAGGGCGTAGGACATGTCCTGACATCAAGTTAAACATACTTGGGCTCGACAATGCCCAAGTTTAAAAAGTTTTATCATCACTGGTGAAGCTGCATCGGTGAGGAGTGTTAGATAGGCACATGCAGTGTGCATTAGGTCACTGTAAAAGGTTGGCTGTCCTGTAGGGTTCAAGAAATCAGGGTCCTGCACTGACCTTAGTTGACTCAATCTCTGTGCTGTCATTGCACACCAATTTTGTTTTGCCACGGTTTTCACTGCGATGAGTGAATTACCTTAAATGTTAGTCTCTTGTTCTAGAGTAGGTTGTACCGAGCATGAAGGGTTTGGATATTTTGCTAAAGTGTCTTTTCTATACAGATGTGCCTTTGGAGGAAGCATCTGACAGGCCTGTTTTGGGAGGGTTGCTCCATGGCTTGGGCTGGAGGAGCAGAGGCAGATGGCTGCAGACCAGCTGTGGGAGCCTGGAGATGCCAGTTCTCCTTTCCTCTTGCTGGTGGCACTCCTGGTTTTGGAGAACTGATTCATCTGTAGTTTCCCTTTGAGCCTTTATAATAGAGAATTGTGAGAAGGGACTAATGGATCTTTCAGTGGCTTATTGCTAACCTTGTTACTCTTGCCATAGCAATGTACGCTCAGGACTTGGAAGTTGGTGTGTGCATTGGCTTTAGCTTGCATTAGCTTTCATTGCTTTTCTTCCCAGTTGTGCAGAAGTTGTTTAGACTGAGTAACCATAAATATATATGTATAAAAAACTATTTTTTTCTCCCTGTGCCATTGTCCAAGCCTGGTTTTCCCCTCTATGGAAAAAGCCACACAGCTCAGGCAGAGTTAACTGAAAGGGGATTGTTTTCCGGTGGCTGCTGGGCACAGACAGATCCTGGGATTCGTTTTCATTCCCGGACTGACGAGCACACCCTGTTCTCCTTCGGGTACCCCACAGGGGCTGCTATGGAGTAAGAAGTTGTGGAAGAGGATTCTTATTACATCTTTCCCACAAACAGAGGCCCCCTCCTGCCCCTATTACAGTTCCCACAATTGCACTCATCCAGACTCACTGCAACAAACCTATTCTTCCACCAGCAGCAGAAAGATGTCTAGAATTGCATGATGTCTGAAATTGCCCACAAAAGGAGAAGACAGGAGCACAAAAATATTCTGAATACTAGAAGAAATAACATGGTAGAGCAAGGGCTCCAAGAGTGGTAAGAAAATACCGTAACAAAATTGAAGAGAAATATGATGAAGTTCTCTGCCATGCGGTTTTATTCTGTCTAATAAATATAACGCCGAAGATGATTCCCCAAAGATCCAGCAAAGCCAACAAATAGAGTAATCTTGAACAGAATTGGGAAGAGAGGAAACCTGCAACTTTTAATGGAGAAGCCATTCCTTCCCTTTGGGGTGATCTTGCTGAGAAGAGGGAGGGTGTCTGTCTGTTGGCTCTGCAAGTGGCCCTTTTTGAACTTCCCAATTCACAGCCAAGTCCTGTTGCTCTTCAACGGTAAGAGTTTTGTTGTGGTTGGAGGGATAAAAAAGTCCTTATTTTTAATAGGATGATTTGCTTTGCAAATGTCTTTGTTATTTATAGCCGAGTCAGGCTTTGAACCAGTAATCTCTGGAGGATGAGGGCAGAATCCCACTAAGAAAAACCATTAATGGAGGAACCATGAGTGATCAGAGACCAGTTCTGGAAAAAGATGAACTGGACACTGTGCGCAGGCTGTCACAAGAGGAATGTAGGTTTGCTGTACGCATCTGAGCTCATTTCCAGTACTGGCTGATCCACCACAAGGCTTCAGCTTAGGTTACAGTCTCCAAGTCTAAAGTTAGTTCAGGGGGGTCCAAAACTTTGTCTTTATTTCAGCTTTCCCCCGGATACTACAGACCAGCCAATTTGGTCCTTTGCCTGAAGGCTGGAGAGTTGCATCATGAGCCTGGCCCTGGCCATCAAGGCAAATTCAGGCTGGAATGCTCCTTCCTTGGCTTAAGTGATCATATTTTTTGTGTTTTTTCAATGTACAGAGATTAATTAAGCCTTATCACAGCCACGCTGCTTGGTTTCTGTTCCATTTAAGAGAGGTGGAAATGGAAGCATAGAAAGGTAAAGCTACTCTTTGAGGATTAAACCTCAATATCCTTTAGAGATATTGAAGGCACTGGGCATTACTGAGCCTAGACCTCCCCAGGATGAGGAAGTCCAGGACGTCTTGAAAGGGAAATGTTGCTATCTTGGATGAAGAGAAAATTGTTCAGGGCCTGCTGAGAGTTGCTGTCTGGGAGCAGGGAGCTGGAAGGGGTTTGGGGTCATTAAGTCTGCATTTTAGCTCTATCAGCCACCTTGCATCATCCCATTTGTGAACTAATCAGCCTTTATCCTAGCACAGTTTGACTGTTCATTCCCAGTACGAAAGGACTTGAAAACTGTCCCACCAACTCCTTGCTTTAATGGCTAGAAACCTTGTTTCCCACCTGTCTTGCTGGGAAAACAGGATTTTGCAACCTTTCTGCCAAAGGAACTCCACTGGCCCTTATTCGCACATTTGCATTGCTGCTTTGCCTCATTGGAGGAGGTGGTCCATGCGAAGGGTCCACACCAAGGTGAGGGATGGTATAAAGATATGTGCTAACATCAGTGCCACGGCTCCTCAAGAATGATCTCGGTGTTCTGGGGAGGTCTCTGAAGCAAAATAAAATGTGAAATGGGCTTTCTAGGTAGGCTGGCTTGAGAAAGACTCAGTTGCAGAGAGATGGCCGAAGAAGAACGTTACCCTTAAAGTTGATCCAGAGCTCACTGGACAACAGAGGATGCTGCCCATCACCTGGCTGCCTGCTCCCTCCTAGGACCGACAGTGATTCTCTCCCTCTGAGCCCCCCATCCCCACATCTTTAGTGCTCCTCTGCCCCTGGCAGCAGCAAACCAGCAGACCCCGTGGCTGATTTCATAGCCTCTGACTGATTTGTGTAAGGGGAGGACAGAGAGAACACAATGAGATGTCAGAGGAGATTCCAAGCAATTTTGCCAAACACTCAAGGGATATTTTTTTCTTTCCACTCCCCTCCCCCCTTAGTTTTTAGAATAATTTTTCAAGAGCACATATGCAAGTCATCTAAGGGAAACAGAACAGTGAGTACCAGGGGCTGGTACACTGTGTTCCCTTTGTGTACTGTACAGAAAATAGATAAAAGAAACAAAGGATGATGCAGAGAGCGAAGCAGCCATCAGTACTCTCAGAGAGGTTCAATCTGACCTTTTCAGAGATGAAGGTCAAACCAAAAATCCTCAGGTGCTGGAAATTGGTCCGGTCTTCCTAGGACCCGGAGACATTTACCACTAACGAAACGAGAGCAGAATTCCATGCCATGTGTTGTTGCTAGAGGGGAGAAGAAAGGCAAGAAAGGAATATTGTCTTGGATAATAATAAGGATTATGTGCTTCTTTGGGAAGTAACTTGCCATTTTATGATCGTATCAGCTGTACACCCAGCCACCTACCTAGATTAGACGCGGTAATAGAAAACAGTTGGACCCCTCCAGCATTAGTGACCTGGAAAGCTGGACCCCTCGACAGAAGCGGTGCTCGTTAGCATGCACTCTTCTGAAAGGAGACCCCCCTCCTCGGCCCTTGCCCCTCAACCTGCCAGTCTCTCTGTCTGCTCTCGCTGCTCTCAAGCCTTTAGATGCAGAGCATGTCCAGCCGTAAGCGTGGGATAGCTCTCCTGCATCCCATCCGGGTTGTTTGTCTTGGGTCCCTCTCCATTCAGAGCACAATGATTTTGCATAAATGCATCAACACGTCTGCTTTGTTCATGCATGAAGGGTCCTCGGCATTTCTCATCCCACCCCCGCCCTGGCCGTCTTTTCCCTACCCCCCTGGCATGTAGCTTCACCAGCTTTTGTATGATTTCCCTGTGCAAGAGCGAATAAACCTGCCTGGAGCATTGCCTGACTGGCAAGCGCGGTTAAAAATACCCAGTCGATTATTTTGGATAGAATAAAAGTGATCGGAAGGAGAGGGCGGAAAAGGGTGCAAGACCGAAGCCGTAACGGCCTTTACTATGTAATTTGGTTTCATGTTCTGCACAAGAAAACATGTAAAATATGTAAACAGAGCTCTCCAGGATTGTAATGTAGCTACAAAGCCACAGATATACAGGCAGGCAGGGTGCTATTCTTCAGCAGAACGGAATGCCATCCCCGAAACCACACGATCATTTCTTTAAGCCTGAAAGTAAACTTTCTCATGCCAGGAGCGGAGAATTTATTTTTTCTTTTAAATGAAGGATTGTCTGCACTACTTGTTCGGGGAACTGTAGGCATTTTAGCTCGCATTGTCATAAGAGACCTCGTATTTTGCATGCCAATGAATTTTAGGGTGTTCATCTTGGGATGTCTCTAAAAGGCATGGTTTTTCGAGGATGGTGCTTACCCAGCGTTGTCCTGAAGGTCTCTCGAGTGAATCTCTCTGTCCCCACCTGCTTTAAAGAGAAAAAAACACCCAAACAAACTCAAAACTGGAGAGACCATTTGGATAAACTGTTGAGCTGCTTTAAATCTCTCCTGAATTCTGCTGCCTTAGTTGGAGGCCTAACTGTTGAGGAACCCCAAGTCTGTGCTCAGTTTTGGAAATACTGCCTGTAAAGTTGGAGGATCACTGTTTCCTCTGAGGACATTTCAGTGGTGAAGCTGATATGAAGACAGGATTCACCCAGCTGGTAAGTAGGCCCAGCTCCCCCAGCTATCAGCAGGAGCCTCCGCTTGACCTGGGTTTCCACCATAGCCTCAGGGTCCAGCTGAAAAGTGTAATGGGTGCCAGGAGATGGTTATTTGCATGATCAGTGAAGTTATCTGTCTGTGCATGTACCTACTCAGTGGAAGAAGCCCTCATTTCAGGAGAACATCAAGTTCTGCTTAGCCAAAATTGGTTAGTGGACCAAAATCCTTACGCTTAGCACTTTGGGCAGTGGATCTTATTTTCCCATTTTTTGGTAATTAACCCTTGCATCATTGCTCTCAGAGAAGACAAATCTCTTTTCAGAGAGGGGAAGCTGAAGCACAGGGTAGAGATGACCTCCTTTCCACCTTTCTCCATCCAAATATCTTTGAAAAATCTGCCCTTCCAGCAGAGCAGATCTGTTCCTGGCGCACTGCACGGTGTTCACACTGTGACCCTTACCTGCTGGGAGAGGAAAACTGCAGTCTATGGAAATTTAACTATTTCCCAGTGGTGGTTTCTGATGGGAAAGGCAAAACCTCGAAGTTGTGAGTTCCTCCATCCCCTGTGCTCCCAGTCCATCCTCCCAGACCCTGCTCCTGGGAGGCAGTGAGGCTGAAGGAGCCATGAACTTTCTCTCACAGATGATGCTCATGCTTAATCCCCCTGGTAAGTTCTTTTGGGTGCAGTTGAAAGTCTCTATGAACTGCCCTACTAGCCTGGGACATGAAGGATGAAATGCTCCAAGTGGTCTTTTGTTTTAATTTGTTGATGTTTGAAGTTTATTGGAGCAACCAGGGCTGTGCTGAGGTTAGAGGGAAGCAGGGGGTTTCCCCAGACACCCTCAACCAAACCTTTGCTTGGGTGCGGATGTGTGCGAGCTGGAGGAAGCAACTGGCTGCCGCTCTATGGACTCTCCCTGGCTGGGGCCAACTCCTTCCGAGGAATCTGTTTGCGTGGCAGCAGTTTCATTACTCTGCAGTTTCTGTGGGAAAAGCCCGGTGAAGCAAGGGGGAACCTTCTGATTTGCATACCACAAGCTCTGCCTTCAGGTATTGAGAAAAACAAGCTGCAGGTTTTTAATCTTAATTAATGCATGCTGATGTAGGGCTGACTAGTTGGATGGGAAACCAAAAAGCTTTGACTGCCGAGGTGTAACTGTAGTCGGCTCCCCGGGACGGCACATAGTAGCNNNCCCCCCCCGTGTACGCCCTGGGAGCCCCGCCGCAGCCTTCCCTCTCGCTGTTAGATTCAGGGCCTCTTCCCAATGTATCATCTCCCTGGATGTATCCAATTAAGGCCTGTTGACAACTCAGAACAGACTTATACCCTTAGGATTAGAGGCATGTGTACGTCTTCATATAGGGAAGGACAACAACTGGGTGTCTGGCGGGCTCACTGGGAGAGCTGAGCAGCCTGGAGAGGGAAAAGGAGCCAAGGAGAGAGAGATTTGCACCCCCAGTTATCCTTGCATGTGGAAACGCTGTGTGATGAGGGTTGCGTGTGGTTTACACAGCGTGTTTACATGGTCCATAACCCTAAACAAAGCTGAAAAGCATGACTTTAACTCTAGAAATAAAAGCGCTGGAAACCCCTGGTTTTCTGCACATGAGAAAGTTTTGTTCTTTAAACACACAGATGTTTTTAAATGAAAAATCACTCTTTTGACCTTTCCTGAATGTGATCATGTGGTCAGAGCTGACATTAACCACTGCACGGCTGTTTGCTTCAGCCGCAGGCGAAGCTTAGCGAGCAATCTTCAGAGCTCGTGGTAGCACCTGCCTTGTCTCACACCTCGTGGAAGCTGCTCCTGTGCACCGTGTGCACTTGGGGCAGTTCAGGGGAGGTGGAGTTAAGTATGGGATGGTTAGCGTCTACTCCTGCTGTGCTGGAAACCAAAGCCTTGTGAGTTTTTTCCAATTTGACAGCTGAAAAGATGGGGCTTAATTTGTTTTTCCTATTTGTCTCTCTTCCGCTCAGAAACATTGCCCAAGTGCTTCCAAGCACCTCTGTCCACTTCAGCCAGAGTGTTATTCTGATGAAGAACTCCTCATTGAGCTGAAGTTCTTCAGGGATTTTTTGTTGCTTTTGGGCTTTCTCTAACTAGGTGTGTGCTAGCTTGGTCCAAGCAAATTGGACCAGCTTTGGGAAGGAAGGAAGGGCTGTTACCAGGGCAGTTGTAAGAAGCCCAATCCTGCTTTGTCTTGCAGGAGTGCCAGACCAGCGAAACTACAATGAACCCAGTGAGTCGGATCCACTAATACAATAATAAAAATATATTTAAGATCTTCCTAAAGTGTGGTGCACGTTGTGCGTTTGGCAGTTTGATTTTCTGGTGCCAGCTGCTCCCAAATGAAATGCTCCAGTCAAAGGGGGGAAAAAAAAAAAAAAGCTTTTGCTCTGCTCATCAGCGGTAAAAGCTGATGGGATGGGATTGTTTTCCTTTGCCGCAGCACCCCCACGGCCAGCCTTTGACCGCAGTTATATGCAAGCTTCACTGCAGTGGACCTAGCTGGTTCAGTTTAGAGACAGGCAGTTCGGGAACCCGAGTGTGCAGCCAACAATAATGTTCTGGCTACTGTATTTGTTTAACCTCGCTCTCCGGTGGATGGATATACAGTCTGTTAAAGCACTTATCAGTCTGTAATGTCTTCACACTTTTGTGAGCAGCAATGTGAAAGTTGTAGAAGGAGCTTTTGCTGTGGATTGAAAATGTCATTTAGCTCTAATGAGGCTGATGTTTGCAAAACTAAAGGTATGAGGTGTTGTTTGGGCGCTCTGTCTTTATGCTGTCTGTCTAGCGGGTTGCATTTGGCTGCTATTTCTACTGGTGGATGTATTTGTGAATTTGAACATAATAGCAGAATGCAAGTCAGGACTATTTCTTAAGCATTATGCCTCCTAGGTAAGATCCTGGCAGTGCTGGGGTGGAAGATGCTGTTGTTTGAGAGCAGCATCTTTATGTCCTACTGCTGTGTTGAAGAAATAGCAAACATCTGATAGGAATAAACAGGAGCACGTGGCAAAATGCTCGGTTATGCTTTTATGTGCTTCATATAAGACTGTATTCTGCTTGGCTGTGCACTTGGAGCCATCGCTTCCTTTTGCATCCCTTCAGTGTGCATTGCTGAACGGCAAAAGAAGCAGGGGCGCCTACAAATTGTAATTGTGAGCTCCAAATGCTGGTGTTTACTTGTGGTCTTGTACAAAAGTCGAGTTGATGATTAAATCCCATTAGCGGAATTATTTCTTCTTCTTCTCGCTCTTTTTCTGTAGTTTCTGGCCACAGCTCAACTCATGGCTTTGGGCTGATCCTTTGAACCATGCAAAAATCATCTGGCTAGGCTTTTGTTGTAAAATCAAAACTCCACACTATTTTTTCCACAGGTCCAGCTAGCATCCTAGATATTTTGATTACACCTGGCTGGATGTCAAAGCCAATGTCGGTTTGGGATAGGGCCAGTCAGAACTGATTTCGTTTCTTCAGGTATACCATGTGAAGTTTACGGTTTTATGTGATTTTGATTTGAACTCACCGGTTTTAAATGAAGTTTGCTTTGATTCTGGAGATAACAGAAATTCAAAGGAAAGCTCAAAGAATGCAGGTCTGCATGATTTAAAATTTGAAATATATTGTTCAAACAGATTCTTTAGAAGTGAAATAACTGCATTTTTTGAGAAAGCAAAAGTTAATAACGCACATTGAATACACATGTAATCTGGGCCATCATCTAATGGAAATCCCTGTAGCTCCTATTTGCTTTCCTGAAATTAAACCAACATATATGACAAAACAAAATAGCCCTTCCATCTCCCACTCATTTCTGAATGACAGCTCTGCGTTACATCCAAAACTCTACCCAAGGAAGTTTCCCTTTGCGAAGGAACACTATCGTTCTTACTGTAAAGTAGGGGAATTTATCATCCTGTCACACTGCAAACGAACTATTGATGTCCTGTCATATCAGCTGTGGTGTTTTCATACACATAAAGGTCACTTTCCAATTACAAAAAAATCCAGCTGAACCTTCAGCTGAAGATTTGGGCTCTGTGCTAAGCTATAGCAACATGCTAATTGAATACTAAGTCTGCAAGGTCCAGACGCCGTCGACTGCTCCACATTCAGAGGGGAAGTGACTGTGCTGGGACTGGACATAGCAACCAGTAACGGGGCTTTATTTCATCCAGCAGGACACGTAATCTGCTTCCCAATCCCGCAGCCAAATCCTGTTCTTCATTACATGGGTAAAACTGACAGATGAGATTTCCTCTTACTTCTGAGCCAACTGAATCTGGGAGTAATATAGCATCAGTGCGTTACCCCAGAAGTTTAATCAGCTTCCAGTTGATAAAGCTTTTCTGTTGATCACCTGCCTGCGTGCCTTTGACCTGGAGCAGGACATGCTGCAGTTTTTCATCTTTTGCCATCAGACCTTTAAGCACCCCATTGAAAACAGACAAAAGCAGACAAAGAGCACGAAACTTAGAAACTTAGTAAAACTGTGTTACAGACACAGAGGGCGGGGAGGGGTTTGGAGTAGAAGCTGCACTTTATGAGCATCGAGGTAAGGGAAAGGTAATGAAGCAGCAGCAGACGCAAAGGTAACAAGTCTACTGAAAGGGAGATGACACAACTTCCCCTCATCATCTTCTGCTTATAATCTATGCTGCTGAATCTTGGATTTCGTTTTTGTTTCTGGTTTTATTTTTATAACAATAAGATATTTTAAACTCATCTTTAGTGCACATAAAAATGTAATATATGTACCAGTTTGGAAAAAGTAACTTTGAATGCTTTCCTTAAGTTTTAGAGGCCGACCTGAAATGACACAATGCTGACTTTTATAATTGAGCAGACAACTGTTGACTCAAATCTTCTGACAGGACAAATCCAGAATGCTAAAGCATTTCTCACCAGAATCTAGAAGAAAACCCGGAGCAAGATTTCTGATGTCCCTTGAGTAAGCCTGTGCGTACAATACCCATCTCTGTGGGCTCCTGAGGTCTGAAATTATCATAGAAATTGGCTGATTTCTGAGGTGTTTGTTGGAACCCAAATGGTGTCCTTTTTAATGGTTCAGCGCTTGCTAATGCGGGCAATTCCATTTTTTCTGTGACTCCAACCCAATTCCCAGCCTAAATGAGAAGAACAGTGCAACAGCTTTCAGAACAGATTGGAGATCTGTGCTGCAGTCGGCAAACTGGGTGGTGTCCATGTGGCAGTCAAGCTGCCTTATAATATTGGGCAATAAACAAGCAGGAACTTTTCTGATATATAGCAACTGCACCATAGTTTCTAATCCTTGGGTACGATTAACCTTAGGTCTGCAAGAACAGTAACATATTTAAGAATAAAAGGTCTGGGTAACTGCCAGCCCCCATGTCTGGCAGTGGAGAAAGAGAAAGTTTTCATCTGTAAGGGATGTGTTAAAATGCTGCTTGTGTCATGTTGGGATTCTCTGGCATGGGTTGAGTTAAATATAAATAACATTCTGCAGAGCAGTCAGCTAAAAATTGTAGATTAATTAGGTTTCAGTATTATGGTTGAAATCTGTTCTTTAGCTGGATCTTCAAACAACAAAACATGTCGTGTTGGTACCTCCATGGGTTTCATATCTGTCCATGACTATTTCCATGCACATGTACAGCCTCACTCAGGATGTTGTGTGCTCCATAAATAGATGGTACTGTGGGTTTTACCGACAGATCCTGTTCCCGCTTGTTCTGTGGTTGCTGTTTTGCAAGTGGGACAGAGTATAGCCCATTTCATCCCAGAAACCTGCAGCATTGTCTGTCTTGGTGCAGAAGTGACAGCAGCACAGTCCCTGGTAGAAAGGAGGCGGGGAGCGGGGAGAGGCAGCAGCCTTGCATTTGGGGCATGATAACCACCTCCACCCTGTTCCCCCAGAAAGAGGTTGCTCCCTACTGCCTGGTGGGAAGTGCTTGTGATGGCCCTTCACAGCCATGCTTAGCTTGAAAACATGGTCTGGAGGAAGCCCCGCCATGGGATGACAGATGGGGTTTTGGGAGCAGACAGATCTGTGCGCTGTTTACAGCCGCCTGTGGGCATGCAGACAGGCGCGTCCACTCCAACCGCGGCGTCAGCCGTATGCCGGAGCTGAGTAGGGCAGCATCCTAGTTCAAATAGCAGCTTTGCCTGTCTGTATTTAGAATTATTTTGATGTTACATTGTGAGAGACAAGAACCACCAGTGTATGCAGTGGTGTTAGGCTGTGCTTGCTCCATGGGAAGGACAGAGTGAGATGGCATCTGTTTGTGTTTAACTCCTTCTCTTTGTAACATCTGAGCACCTTTTAGTGGCTAATGGCTTTTACCCTCAAGATACCCATGTGATGTGGGGGAATATCATCCTCATCTGACAGTCAGGGCCTCAGGCCTGGAGAAGCCAAGTGCTGCCCAGAGGCTGTAATGGGGCCGTGCACTGGGCACGGTCTGGTTGAGTCCGGTGCCCAGTCCACGGGATCAGCGATCCTTAACCTGCAGTTCGTCTGCGACAGGAGCCCATCAACACAGCTGAACATTGCCTGCAGTCATGGGATGGTTGGGAATCATTCACAAGGGTGCCTTCCAAAATTTGCTCTTCAGCAAATTTTCCCATATTACTTTGAAGGAAAATGTTCTGAGGAAATGGAGTTGACTGCAAGAGTAAATGCGTTTTAGATGTGGCAATGAGCTAAGCGCTCCCAATATATCACTTTTCCCTTTCTACTGACACATTCCTTGGTCCCCTTGAGTAAGAGAAGGAAAACAGGAGAGGCGGTTTGAAGAACATGCTGTCCCTATGATTGACAAGAGGTTGTATAAATCAGTCAAAGGGAATCCTCCAGGCATTCCCTCTTGTGGGAAGATCCCACAGTGCTCTCTGGCCTTCTTCATTCTGTCTCTCGACGTTTGTGTACAAAATGTGTGGGTGGGAGACGAGCTGGATTAGAACCTCCAAGAGGAACAGACATCAGCTCTTTTAATTGGAAGCAGCTTCCTAGGGAGGGGTACGACATGGGCTTCCAGTAAGTAGACACAAATAGTCCCCGAATACTTTGGAGCAGATACTAAGCTCCTGTGGATCCCAGTTGCTGTGTGAGTCTGAGAACCTGGATAAGTCCCAGTGAGCGAAGTTTTGAGTCCTGCGTGATGCTGTCACTCTTCAAAGCAAATACTTTAGTGTTTGGTAACACCCTGAAATGAAAAGTACATCTATCCCTTCTTCCCTCCACAGCTGTCAGGTGCTTTAGCTGCTGTTTTGCATCACTGTAGTGAACCAGAGGATGTCAGGAAATAATTCATTTCTCATAAGCGTGAATTCCTATGAATTTGTAGCCGTGAGGAGAGATGATGTTCTGTCTTCCAGCCCATTGGAACTTGTAGCTTAAAAGTGGTGGTACTGCAGTGGTAAGTGCCTTCGTGCTGCTGTCATGTTCTAGGGGTGCCTTAAAAGCAGAGGTGAGAAAGACTGCCAACAAGCGGTTCTCAGGCTTTGCTGTTGTGGTGCGACACTCAGTAACTGGGTTGAATTGAAAAGCAGGTGCATTTACTATGTGTGTTAGAGCCTACTGAGATGGTGGGGTCTGTAGGTGACAGGGACTGTTTATCCTATCAGATTGTTATTACAAAATCTTCAAGAACTTTTTTGCCATTAGCTAAGTTTACTGGATAGCAGCTAGCAGAGGACAGGATCTTGTAGCAACTCCTAATGTTGTGCCTGTTAGACTTTTTCCACACTTCTCAATTATTCTCGTCTCCTAAAAGAACTTTTTACCCCACTACCACTTTGAAACACTTGTCTGAGTAGCAATGGATCAGCCTCAGCAGGAGGACGCTTATCTAACCTGTTCAAACCAGGCCAGCCTACCAAGTCTGCACGCCTCGGGTACACGTCTCAAACACAAGCTCTTTATGCAATGTTAAGATTTTTGCTAATATTCTCAGGCAGAAGCAGAAAGTGCTAAAGTTCACACACAGACACAAATCAAACAAGGCATTTAAAAGTTATCAGAGATTTCCAACCCACCTCAGCAGGGGTTTATTTTGGGTTTGATTCAAACTTTGGATGAAGGTCTGGGTGATTTCTTAATACAGATTTTCACTCATCCATTAAGTGGCACTTAAAATGCAACAAACATCAGTACTTTTGTTTCTTTCAACCACCTTTTTGGACCAATAGAGCAGGAGGAGATACAAGAATAAGAACAAAATCATATAAAAGTAATGAGACCTTTGTTCATGTCAGAGAGCTCTCTGACCGTATAAATTGCAGATGTGGGTACGATAAATTCCCTAGCTGGAGAGGTATTAAAATAAAAACCATGCTCCCAACGAGAGACAGGCTGCTGAAAATGCAAGAAGGGAGAATTGCGAAATGGTACATGTCGAATTGCTGGCCTGGATTTCAAATGCCAAAGATAGTTTATGTAAAGCCTTGCTCTGCTGTAAAATGTAACACTATCCACTGGCTAGCCTCAATGAGGCTTGGTCCCAGTTGTTTTAAAAAATAAACTAAAAATCTTCTTCCAGCCCATTAAAGCTGATTTATGTTTTGCCCATAGATTCCTCAGTGCTGGATCTTGAGGGACTCAGATTATAGAGGTGATTACCTCACTTTTAGCCAATCTGGTTTCTCATTCCCAGGCATCCCAGGCTCTCTTTGTATTGCCCAGGGTTTGCCTGCCGAGAACAAGAGGATGGTTCTGTGCAGAATTACTGAGTGGGCATAGGATTTTGTATGGTTGACAGCATCTCTGTTAATTCTCTTCTGTCACTTCTGGGTTTTCTTTTTGATTTAATAATCAGGGAAATTGCTTATGGGAACGGCTTTACTGACAGCACATCACCACCTGATTGCTCAGTTCAGGTTCTGGTCTTGGAAAGAAATCGAATACTGTCCCTAATAGTGCACAGTTAGCCCTTAGTGCAGGTGGTCTCTGTGACCAGTCCCGGGCTCTCCTGTGGCTGGCACAACTACTGGAGGTGGTTTGGCCTCTTGGGTTGCATTCATAGCTCCGTTGCTACTGTACTGTGTGCCCACAAGGAATTTCCTCTGTCCCCATGACTCCGGTAATGACAGTCACTGAGTTCACCAAAGTCTTGTGAATCTTACACCCTTCAGATGCTCCGCAAGCCTCAGCTGGTAGCATCCTTCTGATGCAGTTGTAGCCTTTTGCATGGTAGGCATTTCCTTTCTCGTGTTTGTTGGAGGACAGAATGCTATGGTCATGCACATTTCTCTTTTAAAGCAACTTCAGGGAGCAGTGTGGTTGCAGGGTAAATCCTACCATTCTTGGCATTTCACATCTTAGATACTGATGCCACTGCAAGGCTCTCTGGCACGTAAATTCAGGCATTTTCTTCTTTGAACTTTTCATCCAAGCCAGCACTTGGGATTCGTCTATTTGTTCTTTATTGAAAAGAGCAGTTTGCTTATAGTCCCACTGCTGCCTTCCATGGAAAGTGCTGTAGGTGTAGGAAAGTGATGCCACTTACAGAAACTGGTTAACAAACCAAGAAACTAGTTTGCTTGAATTGGGTTGTAGAGACAGGCCTCTCCTGGCTGCGCTTGTTTCCAAGTTCACGTGGCCATCTGTGGCTTCCCTGGGGTTACAGCAACATGCAGGTTTAAGTAGGACATTGCGTACTGTGGAGAGCATCTGCAGGCTGTCTGTGCTGTGAGTTGGTACGTTCAGAAGTGATTGTTGCTTTGACTCCAGTGGGAAGAGTAGTGGTCCATTTGGGTGGGAGCAAAGTTGTTCTGCGTGCTGTCAAAGACCTCGTACCAAATGACAAGGAAACTGTTGGCTGCCATCCAGCTGCTGTGAGTCTTTAGCTCCTTTCCATGTTTCAATTTTTCTTATTGAGGTGGAAAACCTGGAAACTACACTTTTGAATAATCTCATGGTATTTAGAAACATCATTATTGTGTATTATTCTATTCTAGCGATGCACCTGGACTTTTTTCCTCACTTTAAGCAGTCATAATCCTTCCTTACTGTCATCTACGTCTGTTTTGGCGTTTCTTTTTTCTCCCGCAGATGTGTCGAACTAAGGTGATTGACTTGAACGATGGTGTCTCTCAGTATGCCTGGTATCCCTGCACGGCCAACTTCCAGTACTCCCACATGACACAGACCGTTTTCTGGCTGAAGGTAGGAAGTGCACATGTCATTCAGAAGTCTCCTCCTTGCCTGCCTGTACAAAGTTTCTCTAACAGGCAAAATATCATGGGACAACCTTCCCTGGGCCAAGCTGCTCCTTTCTTTGAGGTATATTTAGTGCAAAATAGCAAAACGAAGCCTCTGAGCACTGCCTAGAGAGTCAGTGGTGATGTCCCCTCCTGTGGCAAGGCTATTGAGTGTCTGGGAGGTTGCAGCCTCCAGCTGCAGGGCTGTTTGACTCGAGTTGATCTGGCTCGTGTAGGAAAGATTGGAAGAGAAGACTTGTGTGTGACCTGGGATGGGAATTGTTATTTTAAAAGTCCTGGACTGACTGCTGGGTTTTGTTAAAGTCCACCACAGTTCTCCACCTCAGCTTTTGTGGGGCTTTTGTTTTCTCAGGCTTATTTTTCCCAGCCTATGGTAGCAGCGGCAGTCCTAGTTCACTTGGTGACTGATGGGACCTATTACCTGGATCAGAAGCAGGAGACCATCGGTGTACAGCTGTTTGACACCAAAGAGCAGAGCCATGATCTCGGTAAGACTGTGTTTTATTAAACTCCCCTTTTGTTGCTTGCTTAATCTGTTGGCACCCCCATTCACAAACTGACCAATACTTCTGCTCAGTTTTTCCAGGATCAGACAAAAAAAGTGCTTCCTCAATGCTACAAAAAAAATCCTGCATCATTTTATACAGACATTTCCCCATACCTGTTCACTGTGTGTTCAGAAGTGATTATTTCCTCTTTAGTCACTAAAATAAGCACTATTCCAATGCTTCACTCACAGCACCTCCCTGGAGAGACTTTGACAGTGATACAGGTAAACTGCTGGTAGCAGGGAGCGAAGCAAATGCTTCAGCGTCCCAAGGTGTTGTTGGTTGGCAAGTATTTCAGGTTTGATGAAGGTCTAACACCAAGGCCCTTATGGGCTGCTTGCACGAACTCAAGCACATGTCTCTGACAGAGGCTTGTGGACCTGCTGGCTGTGCTGAAGAGCCAGGAGAGATCATTTCTGTCTCTACTCTGGGCACAGGTCCCTGAACCGGGGAAAGTTGTGTCTGGTGAATTGATTCTGGCTGCATCTAAGACTCAGGACCAAGGAGCTCACCCTAGCTCCTAACTCCGTGTCAGGGTAGGACTTGCATAATCCCTTTCCAGCTCTCCCCTGCCCTTTTTTCCACTGGGAAGAAAGCTGGCCATGTTGTCCCGAGAGCAGGTTTGAGGGAAACATAACCCCCTTCCCCTGGCTCTCTGTTTTACTATAACTTTGCAATTTTGACAAGCTGCAACTCAAATGAACTTCCTACTAGTGATGAGAAGAAGGGACATGCACAAGTGGCAGGTTGACTATCCAGGGTAATATATTGTTTTATGGAGTGTGGAGCAAAAGAAAGAACATATGTGTGATGTCTGCTGTCCAAGAACAAACCAAAATTCATAGCAAGCTGTGCAGGTTGAGTCAGGATAGCTCCCAGTTTGCCAGAGCCCCTGGATTAGTCTTATCCCCCTTTTGCAAAACAGTGGCACATAGCTCTTTCCCTCTGAGAAATAAATGATGGAGACACAAGCATGCCAACAAATACTTAATGTGACATTTTATAGAGACAGACAGACAGATTGTGAGAGAAAGAGAACAAGAAAAAGGAGCAAAGAGGAAACTGAGGGTTAGGTTTTGAAATCCTCAATGAAGTTGCAACATGAGTTTGGCATGGCTTAGACTCACAACTGGAGATCTTCACAGCCAAAATGCTGCCTTCATCATGGAAAAGCCCCTCTGACCTTTTCAGTAGAGGCTGGAGCAGAGGAGAGGTGTAGGTAAGCTACCCAGCAGTTCTCTCTCAGGCAGAGCTCCCAATCCCTATTTTGTCTGAGTTCTGGGTGCGGCATTAAGTCCTTTTCCTGGATACCGTATTTGATGTGTTTGAATTATCACCATGACAAGCTAGAAGCTGCAGTGGAGATGCGAGTTTGGCATGCACTGGGTGCAGGATTAATTGCAGACCGTCAGCTGGCCATAAGCAGAAATTAGTGGCAAACCAAAAGTACATCCAAAAGGAAGTAACAATAAATTAAAGCTTGATCAGTCCTCAGCATGCTAAAGACAGCCCCACGAGCAAAATGCAGTCTATCCAGAAGTGCAGTTTCCCACCTTCATCAGAGCAAGTCTTTACTGCATGGACTCTCAGAAGAGAATGAGAAGCTCCTTCTGAGTCTGTGTACAAGATGGAGAGGTTGGCACGCAAAACACCTCAGCGCTGTTAGTTTGGAGCTGTTGGAGACACGGTGTTCAGTGCCTGCGTACTTTGCAAGAACTGTTGAGTCTTGAATAGATGGATGCAGAGCTGCAGAACCAGGGACAAGCATGGAGACGGCACTATCTGCCCTGCCATGGGCACATCTTCTATCTTGAGTGGTTTTTTGCTAATGAAGGCAGGTTAGTTAAATGAACCCCTCCTGTTCAGCCCCTGCTGAGCTTCTTGGGGTCAGAAAGCACCAGCAACTGGAGCACAGCTCTGAGGGTCTGTTTTGTTGTGGGCACCACCTGAGTGCACAGAATGGAATCGAAGTGAATAAACAGCCTCATACGATAAGGTCTTTCTTGGCTTTCCATCAGAGAAGGCAGAAACTTCCAAGGAATTTGGGAACCTGGGATTTCGAGTATTAACTGCACCTGTTTGTAAGTGAGAAACGTGCACTGTTCCACAAGGAGCTGATATCAAAAGACCTGTGGGAGGCGAGTAGACAGAGAGGTTATTTCAGGGTCAGGTAAAGACCAAAACAAAAAGAGGTTTGCTTTTTTTTTTTTTTTTATTACAGGAAGATTTTTTTAAGTAGAGGGTGGGAGGTAGATGTTTAAAGAGAGTGGTCAGAAGTCTGTCTTAATTCACAGGAAATCACTTTCTACAGAGAAAAATGAAAAGTTTTTTATTCCTTCCCTTTTGGGTCAAGAAATCTGAACTGGAAAAAAAAATAATAATAATAATCATAATAATAGAAATCCCTGAGCCAGTTAAACATGCAAATAGAATTTGTTTTATTTTCAAATCTGTAAGTGTATCAGGATAGCCAAAGGGCTTGGGCCAAAGCCGTTGCTGGGGGAGCTCCAGTGAAGCACATGGAGCTGGAGCCAAGCTGATCCTCGGACCGATGCCACGGAGCCGTGGAGGCAGGGCTTTGCAGTCAGCCGTCAGGCTGTGAATCTCAATTAATGAATTTTGAGGCCAGCCGACAGCTGTCTGTCCTTTGAGTTACCCCTGAGATGGATTTGGCCCATTTGAATTCAGGTTGCCTCTACTTGAAGGTGGGAAGTTCTTTCCAACGGTCACCAACTGCCTTCTCTGCTGAAGAAAGAAATTAAGTTTCCTTGTCACCTCTCTGGTGCTTCTGTACACCTTGTTCCTCCTGAGACACTTTTATTTTCCTGAGACACAATTATTTTCCTCTCAGATGAGATCACCTGTAAAATCCTCAGTGGGTCCATCACCTTTGTTTCTCTATCCAGGACCATCTTTGCCTTTTTTAGCAAAGAGCAAGATACCCTAAGTTTGAAAACCATCAAAAAAAAAAAAAATCAAAACTGGGCACATTTAGTGTAGAGCTCATGCAAAAAGTTTTCCGCTGAGTGCTAATGACATGCACAGCCACAAACAAGGCACTGGTGCACTGCCTGTGGTGCACAAAGCCACCCAGCCTGCCGGCACCGTTTGATGCGCGGTATAAAGGCTCCAACTGTCCTCTCAAACCGGTTTTACAATAGTGCGACTCCGCTTCCTCCGTGATGGTTGCTCCTGATTTAACAGAGCACAATAGAAACGTAGCTGTGGTCTAAAGAAACTGCTCTGAGAGCCTGCTGCGCTTGCAGAGAGAATGGCAGCCTTTCTTCAGCTGTCTGGAGGGATATACTTCTCAGCTAAGCTTTCCAGAGCGATTTGGGAAGCCCCTCCAGGCAGCTTACCATAACTTTTCAGCTCTATAGGGCCGTTCCTATGGGTGAAATGCTTCTGAAGTGCTCATGGCTTCGGGAAGTGATTGTGTTAAGTCTGACCCTTCCTCTGATCTTGTCTCTCCTCTGGCAGGTGTCCACGTCCTGAGCTGCAGGAACAATCCCCTGATTATCCCCGTCATCCATGACCTCAGTCACCCTTTTTATCACACCCAGGCTGTCCTCATTAGCTTCAGCTCCCAGTTTGTGGCCATCTCCGGGGTGGCCCTGCGTTCCTTCCACAACTTCGACCCCATCACCATCAGCAGCTGCCAGCGAGGACAGACCTACAGCCCAGCGGAGCAGAGGTGAGCCTGTCAGCTTGCTTCCTTCTGCCTCGCCACCCACCGCCCCCCGCGCCGCCCGCCTGCGCCGGGAGTTAAGAGGAGGCAGGAGGGGCACAGGAGCTGAACCCTGCTGACCCTTTTGTGTCGCTGGTAAAAAAACGGCAGTGTTCTCATTGATCAGGATGGATGGGACATTTAACCCGCATGGTATACTGTTAGTGAATTATTTCCTCTTCCTTTCTCCTCCCTCCTTTATCCCAAGCTTGGAATTGGGGCCAGTTAACTCTCCATACATTCCCCAGTACGGCATCGTTTTCGCCACTCACATGCCAGCCTTGATCTAAACTGCTTTGTGCTGCTAAAGTGCTACAGGGACCTCCCACCGAAACGGTCGCACTGAGACAAAGTGATGCTTGTGCCCTAGAGGGGCCAGATCCTGCAAGGTGCTCAGCTCCACGGGGCGGGTGCTTGGCCACCGGCATCCGTGGTGCTATTATGCCTGGGTAAGGGCACTCAGTACCTCTCCGGATCCGGCCCACGGTCTGAAAAGCTCTGTGGGACCCCCCAGGATGAAAGGTTTATGGCTACCGTTTTATTCTTGTTGTTATTACAGACACATCAATAGATCACCACCAACCCCTCTCAGTCTCTGCTTTACAGCATCCCACAGAGATTGTGACCTTTCGTGGCCTCTGGTGCGGCAGCTTCATGGATCCTTTCAGCGAGGCAGTGAAAAGAAGAGGGGAGAATTTAGCAAAACTCCTGAAAGAATTATTTTTTTTTTCCTTTGTGAATTCAAAGTTGTGAGCAGTTGTCATACCATAGCGACAGCAATAGTAAAACACGTTGCATATCCCAGAAAACCTCTGCTCAGCCTCCTAAGTAGACTGTCAGGTTTTTTGATAATGTTCTGGCTTGTTTTTAGGACCTGCTTATATTCCAGGAAAGGGGGCAGGGTGAGAAGGGGTAGAGGGAAGGGAAAATAAAATTTTTTAAAAAAAAAAAAAGGAGTGTATCTATAGCTAAATCAATCCAGTCAGTGTGTTCTGACCTAGATTCGAGGAGTCTGATCATTCTGTGCAATAGGTTGTATAAATTCAGAGGCCCAAAGACAGCAGGATCAAGTTTCAGATGAGAAGTCTGGTTGTGGAAGTTTGGCCAAATCCCAGTGCAGGAGCAGGACAGCAAAAGAGCGAGAAAGACCCACTGGAAGGAGATGGTGAGAAGCGACAGGGAGCTCGAGAGGCTGCAGCGCAGGCCCGCATTCCTCCCTCTCAAGTTTTCAGTAGGAATTGAACCATTTGTTCACTTATGAAATTAGAAGTGCTCCGTGTTTAGAAAGTTATTTCCTTAATAAAAAATGCATTCCCCTTAGGCGAAGCTTCTGTGAGGCTCAGCAGCCCAGCAAACTAACCTTTAGAAATCTCTTGAAGAAGAATCACCCGCCGTTTGCCTTTCTTTTTTTTTTTTTTCCCTTCTTGAACTTTTTTTTTTTTGGCATTGTTTTGTTTTCGTGATGCGCTGAACCATCTCAGCCCCTTGCTCTCAAAAACTTCGGTCCGAGCCTTGCTCGTTCAAGGTAACGTTTTAGGTCTTGCAGGTTACAACGCTGGAGTGATCATAAAGTTTCCCGTGTCAGTCAAGAAACTAGAAACTCTCTGAAATAAAAGCCTGATCCAAAGCCAATTGAAATCGGGGATTTTTTCCACTGATGACAGTGCTATAGTGGAAAATCTCCAGTTTGCCTTGTGGTGGGATTGTTTTGGGTGACCATATATGCTGTCCTCTTCAGTACAAGAAACTCGAAGCAGTTCCTATCCAAGCTGGAGAGAAGGCTGCGCATTAAGTTGTGCAGCCAGGAAATAGGTGACACGTTTGCTGTCACCTGCCATCTTTTTCCTTTGATATTTTACCCAGTCCAGGAAGAACGTAGAAAGAGGGATTTTTAAAACCTTCTTAACCAGTTCAGTAGCTGGATATGGGTTGTGTGCCTTCTGTGCTCATCAGACTCCCTGCGAGTGCCAGTCCCACAGTGCCCATCCGTCCCTTCTCCCCTTGCCCCACTGGTTGCGTTTGTCTAAGATGATTTTTAAAATATTTATTCAATTTTTAAAGGAACTTTCCTTCCTATATGTAAGCATCAATTTGACTGCTTTCATTTTCCTTAGGTCAACATGGATATTTGTGCCTGCTTTTTGGCTTCTCTCTACAAGAGATATTATTTCTCTCTCTTCAAGGAGAATTATTTTAGTTGGAGAGGATTTATAGCCAGACACGGACACTTCTAGGCAAGGGTGCAGATTTTAAATATGTGAGGGAAAAGAAATATATCAGCTCTTAAAAGTTAGCACAGCTTTTATTTTGAGGGTGAATGGATTACTCCCATGGGTTAGTGACAACTTAATAACTGAAAATAAAACATGTGCTCACTATTCTTTCTGAGAATTTGTATTACAGTTAATATTTTAGAAGAGAAAAAGGAGCTTCAATGCAAAAGTCCCATTGAACTTTATAGGTAGTTGTTCTCAGTCATTGTTAGCTCTTTTGAAAATCGATTCCATCCTTCTGCAGACATTTATAGAGGATTCAGAAAAAAAAAATACTCTGTACTTTCCAGTTGTATTTTTACAGTTGTTGGTTTTTCTGCTGCAGCTCTTTTTCGTTTTCAGCAAAAGTTTACCTCACTGCTGGAGATGTGCTGTAAAAACGACATGCTTTATTTTTACACTGCATCCTTAGACCAGATATAATGGCCCAGTTAGTTCTTCCCTTGTGTTTTATAGCTCAAATTATTATACTTTTATTATTTCCTATTTAGCCTGGTGGAGTGGACGGTGAAATTGGGTGTGCAGAAGCAGGGGTATAATTTCCTACCCCGCAGTCACTGGAGCAGCAAGAAAGCCTGGTGCATGGGGCCGCCTTTGACAGCACTTCCTCAGAAATCAGGTTTTTGTCCTTTTCACTGTGTAGGAACCATCAGCTGGGGCTCTCCATCCCCACAAGGCAGTCTATGTGAAGTGCTGCATTTCCTTGGTGGCATTTCCCTGCCACGTTCACAAGACTTTTTCCCTCCTCCATCCTGCCTGGTGCCATTTGCTCCTCTCCTGGAAACTTCAGGTGGCAGGCGTGAAAACCCAGGTAGACACCCCAGTTCAGCTGTCAGAATTGTGGATTTCAGGGGTTTCCAGCTTTCTCATCCTCCATTAACTCTGTGTTTGTAATGAATATAAGCTTCCCCTCCCCTGCAGCGGGCTCTGGCTGCCCGTGGCTGCCGGCATGCATGGCCCATGTTATGCAGCTCCTTGTGCTTTCTAGTTAGTGTAGCAAAAAAATTTTCCTTTTCTTTGTTTGGTTAAATCTTGACATGAACTCACTGTTATGGCTTAAAAACTGCTTCTGCAGGAGAGATTGACAGCTCGGGGGGACCAGCACCACAGACCAAGACCCACTCCTGGCCACCATGCCATTGCCTGCCCTCTCCCTGGCCCCCGTGGAGAACTGTCCTCCAGCTTCATCCTCTGCTGCCCTAGAAAAGCCCCAGGGAGATGTAGCCCACTCCAGCTCTTCTCTTTGTCTTGTTCTGTCCTGCTGTCAGCTTCCCCAACAAGAAATGATGAAGATAAATCTTCAGCAGCGGAACAAATGCAACCTTCCCTTATAACTGCAGTTATTTTTTTACCTTTTTATAAGGGAGAAAAAACACCAAAGGTTTCCTCATCTCATTTTTTGTGATTTAATGCTGCTTTCTTTTTCCCAATTCAGCTGCCTTTCCCCTGCCCTGTGTTCTGTCATTAAGCGCAATCTCTGTCAGCTTGCTTCTGGTGAAATTAATGAATTTCTCACAGAACTGTTAATCATAGAAGCTTTGGTCCGTGACATGTGTTATAATTCAATGGGTTTTTAACCTTCGCCCCATTTTGGTAATTGGCAAACGGCATCATTTGGCTTTTATTAAAGTGGAAGGCGATGTGTTTTCTTCATATGCCTGGACAGACTCTGGCAGGGAGACCCTCAGGTCTGCTAATGCCCAGGCACACCGTCCCGCTTCCAGGCTGGCAGGGCGAAGGGGCTTTGAGAGTTTTATCAGTTCAAGATGGACTCCACCAGACAGGAATATCTCACACAACGGGGTGCAAGCAGGCTGAAGTCCCCAGGGACAATGTTGCCCTGCCAGTGGCAGGGACGTGCTGGCCCATGCCACTCTTTACCTGGGGTTGGATCAAGTGTTTTCTGTAAACCTCTGGGTTTATCCCCATTCCTGACCCTATCAGAATTAGGGGTTTGCTGTGATCACCACCAGAGTCAGGTCCAACACTACTGTGCTGAAGGGGCCATAGGTAATACTACTCTTCTGTCACTCTCATGGACCAGATTTGAAGGCTGACACCTGAAAGGAAAGGGCTTGAGCCTTCTTCCAGTGACACAGTCAGCACAGGTTCACTAGTCCCCATCCAACCCCAAGGATTCAGGTAGATGTTCTTTGAAATTTTGTGTTAGTACAAGGAGACCAGTGTGTTTTAGCTGAAGACTGAAGAAGATAAATTCATTGCCACATTTGCAGTTCATACTTTATTTCTCCAACAAGCAATGTGGCTAGCAGCCTTTGCTTTTCAAAGTGCTGTGTATATGTTTGGGTTAGAGAGAGAGAACCTGGTCTTGCCTTTAGGGGAATCTCTACAGAGGAGAAGACCAACCCATTGTAAGGATAAAACAGTTAGAAAAACCCTCGGAAGGCTGCGTGCATGTGAGTTGTCTGTGTGGTGGCATAGAACAAAACCAAAATATGCTTCAGATCTGCAGCCCAGGCTGGCCTGGCCTGTAGAAAAGGAAGTTTTTCCTGTATACCATAGATAATGGTGTGGCTCTTCTCATAACAAGTGTATACCGTGAGCTTTTATGGTCACCTATGCATATATATATATGCGTCAGAGCTATCACGAAGGAAACAAATAATTAGGGTGCTATGTTAAGATGAGTTCTTGGAAAAGTGCTTGACCCCAGGGTTAGGAAAAGAAAGTTTGGCTGCTGTAAGCTATTCGACAGAGGAAGTCCTGGATTGTTTTTATGTGAGGAAGGAAGAGTTCCACTTAATTGTTATAATTCTCTATAAACATGTTAAAATACAAATGTTTCTAGGATTGTGTCACTAAGACCCCGATTTAGCAGAGCCCTTAGCTATTTGCTTACATCCCCCTGTAGTCAAATCTATCAGTGGGACTTAGCCATGCTTTTGAAGCTAAGCACGTATTTAAGTGCCTTGCTGAACCGGGGCCAATATTGGCACAGAGAAATAAAGATTCAGAGGCTAATGACTGAGCTCATTTAGATTAGGGATGGGCAGAATGGATTTGAGTAAAGAACTGGCTCAGAACTTCAGCCTACGTGTGAAGCTAACTCAGTTCAGGGCTTTTTACGTTGTTGGCACGATCTGCCTTGATCTGTATTTTTAACATGCTGGAGGCAGTGGAATGTGTGCAAGTGGAATGTGTGCTCCTTGCACTCACCTTGGTGTGAAAATGTGGCTTTAGGAAATCATACATTGTCAGAGCAAGAATGGGAACAGGTGACACCTGAGATGGACCAAGTAAAATAAACACTGTCAGGGAGTATCCCAGGCACTGCCCCCTGTTTGTCACGTATATATCAGTAACTCATTAGCGTGGTCCTTGGGTCCCCTGCATGGCTTTCGTCCAGACCAGCTCATACTCTGACAAGCAATTCCCGGGTGCATTTGGGGGGTTAGGAGAGACCAGGGATGATTTAAAAAAGGCAGTTTTGATGAAGTCATCCAGTTTTGATTGCAAGAAAATGGAATAAGCTCTCCTATGCCAGGAATCAACATGAGTTAAAGTAGAAGGGATTTCATTCTCAGATACTCCAAACTGTTTTTTTCCAAGGAATGCATAGTTTCTGGAGCATGTGATGATTAACCACTGTTAAATGGCAGTACCCATGCAAGAGCTTCTGTAACCCACAATTCTGCAATATGGATGTGATGGGTTCTTTGTCTAAACTTCCTACTTGGAGATATTAATTTCTCCTTCTTAAATCCACATTTGCAGAACTCAGTTCAGGATCGTGACTTCAAAATTCATTGGGATTTACAGCTGACAGTAGCTGATACCAAATTGGAACCAGTAGCTAGAGAACCAGAAATATTTAAATTGGAAACATTTGGTGGCAGTGGTTGTTTTTTTGCAAAAAGTGAATGGTTGTATTGTTTGTCACTGAAGTCATTCATATAGAGTTACAGACAGAGAGAGCTGCCCAGATGATCTGCTAACCGAGGCATAATCTGGAGCCTGGAGGGGGTGGCTAAAAATGTTCCCTGGCCATTTAAGAAGACCACAAGGGGACTTGTAAACAGAAAGAAGAACATCACAATAAGTGTTTCTTAATGCCTTTGTCTGTGGTGTTTCAGTTCTGTAGGACTTTTAAGCCCAGGCTCGCGCATCTGGTGTCCTGACATGAACTCAAGAAACCAGATTCTTTTTCTCCTTTACATTGATGGAATTGAAAAGCGATGCCACTCACTGCGGTGACGTTCCTCCAGATTTCCCTTTGTGCAAATTGCAAAGGTTTTCTTAGGCTCATCCTTCCCTCTGAAGCCATTCAAGGCTGAATTCAGTGCGACATTGATGTGTAGCACATTGATTCACGTAAGATATTAAATGAAATAGGTCTGCTATTATTTTATTTTTCCAACTTTAGTGCAAAAACGTTTTCAGATTCTGTGGGAGTTTTGCAACGGGCAGTCAAGGTTTGCAATGTGTACTTCTGAGAATGGCTTGGCAATGGTGCTCCCCTTTTTCCTCAATGAGTCAACTTCCTCGTCACTGGAGCCCTGGCATGGGAGGAATGCATATTGCAGCCTCACTGGTGAAAACGGAGGGGAGCAAAGGGACGGTTAGCCTTCCTGGGTTGGTGTAACCGGGACACATAGGGGGGATTCGGCAAGATGTCTTTCATCGTGTACGCTCTCATTTGACATCCATGTTCAGATATTCTTGCTAATGTTAATAGGTGACTTATTCAACTAGCAGCGCCATGAGGTCAGCAGTAAGGTACTGCTCCGCTCAGGGAGCTGCAGTGTGCGAGGCTGCTGAAACAGAGTAAGGTCTGTGGGTCACACTCCTGGGTGGTTCATGTGGGGCATTTACAATTGCACTTGGCTGTTCTCCTCACCTCACTTCTCTGCAAGAGAAGACCATCTGGGCACTGGGATATACCGTACACTTGTTCTTCCACCCTCTCACCCGCAGTCACATTGATCGGTGCAAACTGAAATCAATGGCGGTTTAAATTTGAATATCAGGCTGTGAGTTGCAGTGACTGGAAAACAAGCGTGAAACCATTGGTGTGTGTGTGTGTGTGGGATCCTACAGAAGGCAGGATCGCTCTGTGTAGGTCAACTCTGGCAGAGGATCATCTGTTCTGCGGAAGTAATGAGCATCATGGTTGCCGTACTGACAGACAGGACGCTGTTTGTTGCATACAAGGGTATCATGTTGGTCAACACAGAGGTGGAATTCTCCTCCCTCAGTCCTGCCAGCAGCAATACTTTGTGCACAATGAGGAAATAAGATCTTTCTGAATGTGGAAATTGTTTATGGCTCATCACACTCCAGGGAAGGGCTGCCACTGAACAAGCAACCTTAAATTACAAGCAGCGGGCACTTCCCATATAGCACTAGTCTGGGACAGAGAAATGAGTTGTGGAGGTACATAATACTGTCATTTAATCTGATCTAGGGCTCAGTAGAGACACGTGCAGATGTGCTTCTCTATCAGTAACATGGGGATAACGATACCAGCCTAGGTGTCTCACAGAGGTGTCATGAAAATTAATTAGATAATGTCTGCACAGTGCTTTAAACACAGCAAAACACCATGTACATGCTAAGTCCTCTGCTTACTAAGGTGGATGGTGTTTTGGTGGCTGTTAACTCCTTTTTCTAGGAGACAGGAATACCTTGCTTATAATCCATTTCTAAATATGTCTATTGATGCATTGCTTTCCTTCTTTCTATAACTTTCTGTGTTTCAGGTTCTTCCCTACCCATGTAGATTGTGAAAGAAGTCAAGGTTTCCTCTTCTCAGCATTAATTTAACAGTATTTAATTTAAATTAATTTTAATTTTCAGCAGAGGCATATCATTCCTTGTAGGAATCCTTAAACCCAGAAATTTTGTCTCTAATCCAGCAAAATGTCTTTGCATGTGCTTTAAGACTCTCAGTGTTTTCATTGCCCGTTAGCTGAGGGACTGCCCCATAGGCACAGTTCAACATGTGCTATAAGGTTTGATTCAGGTCATCAGAGATGCGAAAAGATTTTGTGTCAACCAGACATTTTTGTGTATACAAAAATAAAACAAACCCCTCTTTTTACAAGTTGTGCTAAACGTTGCAGTAATTCACGGTGTGGAGATCAGAGAGTTTCCATCCAGGGAAACATTTTATGGATGGCAGGATAGCAACTGGAGAGATCTGAAATGACAGCATGCTGCTGAGCTTGATAAGAGCTTATCGACACAGCTACACAGCTGATGTTTGGTGTTCCTCGTGAAGTGGAATAAAATGAGTGTGTTGATATTGATCAAGTTTCCCAAAGATAAGAGTGTCTATCACAAAATCCCCTCCTCACATGTACACACATGCACACCTATCACTAGCAATGTCGGGCACTCCTGAATTCAGCAGAGATTTAACATTTGGATGGGGCATATGGGCTGCACTTGGAGGGAGAGTGCTGTCATGGGAGAGAGGGAGAGAGGGATGGAGGGATGGATGGATGGATGGATGGATGGATGGATGGATGGATGGATGGATGTTGGAACAGGAGTAGGGAGGCCACAGTGCAGTTGAATGTTGCGGAACAGAAAGTAATTCTGCAGAATTAGCAGGCTCTTCCCTTTTGCCACAAGAACTATAATTTGCTTTCATTGTCGTCACCATTGCCACTGTCCCTGTCCTTCAGAAGACATGACTAGAGGGGGTGCTCATTGGTGAGGAGCCCTTTGCCGAGCTGGGTTCAGTCTGTGTACCTGCTGTGATGAGTTTGTCAGTCAGACACGCTCTTGTGGAATGAATTAAATGAATTGAATTAAAATACCTCTTCTTGTCTCCCACCTAGCTGTGTCCACTACTCCTGTGAAGCCACCGACTGCCAAAAGCTGGAGATTGAGAACGCACTGCTGAACTGTTCCGGTGACGGGTGGTACAACGGTGCCCAGTGCAATGTGAGCTGCAAGACAGGCTACATTTTGCAAGTCCAGAGAGATGATGATCTCAGCAAGAACCAGGTTTGTTCTGCTGGTTTTATATGGCCCACAAGGCAGGGATGAGCAAACAGATGTAGAGAGATTGAGAAGTAACTCACCCTCAACCCCAAAATCTCAGCTCAGCCTTGAGACAAGGCCTTATCCAAACACTTCCCATAGGAGCCATCTGACTCTGTAGGAAAAGGTACTGACAGTGAGCAAAGCTCAGATGTTCCTTAAATCTAGAAATTTAGAAATTTAGACATTTTCAACCCAAAAGGTTTTAAATATGTATTCAGGCCTTCTCTGACTCTACTCAGCCAAACAGTGTTTCTTGCCTTGCTTTTTGGGGGGTGGAGTGTTTGGGTTTTTTTGCACAACCAGTTTCTGGGCAAAATATCTCATCTTTATTTTATTCCTCGGGTTGAGGTTAACAGTGACTTGACTTCTTTCAGTCCATCTGCTCCCAACCACACCCTGGCACTGCAGAAATGCATGGTATCAAGGGGGGCTGAAAAAGCACCCAAACCTTTCTGCTTCCAAACAAAGCACTGAAAACCTACCCCAGTGGGCCAGGGAGTGCTCCCCATCTTCTCTAAGCCATGCATTAGTAATTCAGTCCTACACAAGCAGCACGTCTTGATGCAGTGAGCTGGGGTATTGAGGAAAACTATCAATTTCTTTAAACATTAGAAAAATGGCAGGTCCTTTGTGCTGGGGGAGGTGGACAAGGTGTAGTGCAGCATGGCCCAGCCTCGGCATGCCACTGGGATACGTGGGTGCAGGGCAGGCACCTCGGTTTGTGCTCTCATCTCTAATGCTGCTGGATCCCATGAGCATGACACGGGGTGTGATTTCCCCCGTCGGCACCTTGTGTGCTGTTGGGGCAGAACACACATCTGGGGCAGGCAGCCGCGCTCAGCAGCCTGCCTGTATTTGTGAAATACTGTGTTCTTCATCAGCTCGCAGAGGGGAGAGACGGAGTGGAGGGGAATGAGTCAGCCCTTTCAACTCAATTACAAAACAAATACAGGACCCCACGAGCTGGGCCTCTTCCATCCTAATTGGCATCAGCACCAGAACCCCAGCTCCAGCTGAGCATTTTTACAGAACAGAAGACAAGTTCTCAAACGAGCCTGAATGGCTGAACCAGGAAATAGTTGGAAGGGATCTGTACATTGAGCACACAGGAATCCCAAACCAAGTGAAACAACCTAAACATGTTTCACCAGCACTGTTATTTAAATGCAGGCAGTACCTTTTGGGGAGGCTCAACCAACTGTGTATGGTTTTGCTCTGAGAAGTTTGGTTTCAGAACCTTGATCAGACTCATATGACAGGAGTGGAGGATTTTAGCACCCCTAGCTAACGTGATTCACTGCCTATTACAACATGCTTCCTCACCCTGGTCTACTATTGCACTTCATCGTCTTTTTTCCACCCTGAGGCCGGTGGCTTTGTTTTGCTCAGTGCTGTGCATTCAATGTTCAAATCAGGGAAGGAGTGGAGCATCTTAAAGATATCCATGTTCAGCTAATAACATTAAACATGTGCTTTAAAAGTTTATTCATGTGCTTCAGAGATCTGTTGAAAAGGAATGGACAGTTTCTTTCACTATCGTCTTGTTTTATTTCTTTGTGTCAGATGCTTCAAACCAGAACTTGTGGAATGTGTAGGCAAGAAATGAATTATCCAAGAAAATCCAGAATCCGTGGTTTGGATTCCTCGTATTGTGTCATATTGAATTGCATTGTGCTCCTTCCACAATTGCTTCCCAGCTTCAGCTCCTCTTCTGATCACAGGCAGTTGGAGATGAGATAGGGCATGTGGGCTGTTATCTGTGGTCAGAGGGACTTTCTGCCGCGATAGAGGAAACTTGCACAAAGCTGTTGGTTGTTTCACTGTTGGCATTTAGTTGGATATTTTGTTTGTTTGATTGATTTGAGGGTCTAGAGCTATTTTTCCTCTCATATAACTGACAGTGGAGAGTGTTGCATGAGGAGGAGGAGGAAGGAAAGTAGCTTTGCACATGCTGATGTTTCACAGTCTTAGGTAGGAAGGAGTCTGAGGTGAGGTGCAATGTCTCAAAGAGCAGACTAAACATCAGTGGCCCACGACCGCTGCATTTTGATGAAGATGATGGACAAACCAGTGAAAACATCCTGGTTTAGCATCTGAAACACATTTGTCTTCCGTATTTCACTGAAAGGCAGAAAAAAGGGTGAAGAGAGAATTAAAAGCAAAATTTTCAAAAGCACCTCAGAGGTGCAGGGGCACAAGTCACATTTCAAATCAATCTTTTACATCTAAAGGGTCTTTTGAACATCTTCTTAACAGCTTCTGCACTTTCTGGCCTCTGTGTCTTCTGAAGCCACCATTTTAATCAGCCTTGGGGCAAAAAAATTCATTCATCTCTGCTCTCTGAGAAGCTCCCATTCCCAAATTCTGTTAAAACTCCATAAAATCACCAAACCCTAAAAACCATCAGTGTTATGTGCAATAGAAACTGTTTGCTGTTTGCAAATAAAAAAAAAAAGCTGTGCTGTTTACAGACCCTTGGGCCCTCTCGCATCCACATTTAGGGGCTTCGGCAACAACAACAAAAAGGGTTTGCATAGTGATGGAGCAAAGTCCTTCATATATCTTTCTCACAACAAAGAAGATTTCGGGATGTTTTCATTTCCCCCCCGATTTCTTCCCACCACCACCCCCCCGACAAGTCCATCGCTCTTTCTTCTCTTCTCCCCCTTTTCTCCTTTGTCTTTCACAGCTTTCCTCCTCCCCCTTGTCCTTCGCTGAAAACCCCGCTCATTCAGTTACGTGTTGTCATCTCTCCTTGAAGCTACCACCACTGCTGCTCTGGTCAAGAGGTGTTATTTAAAACCCAGCAGCTCCCTAATGTTGTGCAAAGGCATCATCAATCATGCCAGGAAAAGAAAGCGCGGCTCATGTGGGTTCAATTAGAGGCACAGTAGTGGGCAGAAGTGGAAGAATACTTAGAGGGGAGGGCACAGCTGTTCATTTTTAAGGAGAGGAAACTTCACACGTGAAGCATCGCTTGAAGAAAGAGCCGGCTGGGATCTTGGGCAGCAGGAAGGAGACATGAATTCTCCCAGGCTGTTACAAGTCCCAAGAAACAAATCTTTTTGGCACCAGATTTGTTTAAGTTTGCATCTTCTTCACTGTACTGCACACTGTATCTTTGGAGGCTCTGTTTTTTTCCCCTCTTTCCTCCTCCTCGCCCACCCTCCCTCCTTGCGTAAGCCTCTTTTGGAAGGCAGGACATGAAGGGAAGCGGTTGCTGTGATGCCAGTCAAAGCAGCACAGAGTGCCCAAAGTGACAGCTAATAAACCAGATGAGAAAGCCAAGCGCTTCGTATGGACTGCTGTGAGCTGGGTGACCTTGTCAGATCAGACAGGCGAAACAGGCACGTGCCTGCTCAGGCTTCGGCTGGGAGATAGATGCAGATGCTGCCACAAAGACCCAGCGCTGGATCCTAAGGCAGCACTGCTCAGGCTGTCAATTAGAAATACCCCGAGGTGCAGCGTGGTGGTGGGGAGAGCCAGGCTTCTGTTCAGCAACCTGGGGTCCTGCCCTGCAATGATCTCACCTTCAGATGGGACACTGCACGAGGGAGAAGCTGAAAGCTGATGGGTGCCATCTGCAATAATTTCCATGTTAGGGTTGTCCTCTGTGCTTTCGATTAAAGTCACTAGTCTTTGTCTTCATTGCAGGGAATGTTCTCTGTTACGTTCTGCTGTAGAAATGCATGTACTCCTATCGTTTGAAGTGATGACATTACAGACATGCTCTAAAATTGCCATTATTATGTCTGACCTTGAAAACCTCAGCTCCCGTCATACAAAGTGTGGAACAAATCCCTGGAAAAAGCTGAGAAGTCAGGGTCCTTCCCACATGGGCACTGCTTCTCTGCGTGGGAAAGGCTTTGCCAGTGTGCCAGGAAAAGCCATGCAGGTCTGGAAGAAGGTGACTCTTCCAGATTTGGTTAGTGGTTTTGTTGGGAAAGTACCATGAGGAAAAACCCAGAAATTGAAATGTGGAGAGACTAATTTATTTGGGTTTTTTTCATATCAAGGTCTACAACAGGGGCAGAAATAAAGTGCAGTGGGAGTATAGCTCTAACCAGGGATCCCTTCCAGGGAGGGGTGACCTCAGGCACGTCGCATTCCCAGCAGGCTGTAGTGTCCTGCACCTTTCAGACCATGGCTGCAGCTGAGATACTGTCACAAGTGTTAACTTGGGCAAAATGTCCTCACCCATTTTCTGTAAGGTGTGACTGTCATGCACAGATATTACCTCTGTTTAAGTTTTTGTGTTATAGTCCAGATTCTGAATTTGCACTGTTTATTTGGTGTTCTGGAGAGGTACATCTGATGTGCAACCCTGTTGTTAGAAAAACTCCCTGGTGCACCATACTGTGTCTCAGCAGCCAGTGTCAGCTAGCAGTGACAACCATTAATTCCTAAGCTAGATCACACCAACATTAATAACTGAATTCGTGGAGTTGCATCTCCTATCACTGATACAGCACAAGCCAGAACGTTTGGCTAGCCCCTGACATCAGTAGCTTGGGTTTATGTTTTAACCTCCTGCTGTCGAGGTGCCCAGCCACCACGGTGCTGGAGCTTTATTTGATGTTAGCGTCTGTAAAGAGAAATGGAGGCTTTGCTGGATGCTGGAGCAGCCCGTGCTGGAGTGCAAAGGTGGTGGTGATGCTGCTCTGTGTCTGCGCTATGTAGACATAGAGATATGCCTTATCGCTTCTGCTGTGGCCATCACACTGCAGCTTCCTGGAATCACAGGCATCTTCAAGTCATCAACTCCCTACAGAATGTATATACTTCTTATTGGTGCAGATACTCTGATAAACAACAAAAGCAGAATTAATAACCACCAGGGAGCAAAATGATTGGGAATGACACACAGAGTGTCACTTCACCTGAGTGCTCTGAGAATCCCGGAATGTGCTACTCTAAATTTGTAGAAAAGGCATATTTTTCCATCAGCAATGCTCCCTGTTTAAATAAACTCCACGGTCTAGAAAAGGGGTTTTGTGCCCACTTGGGAAGTGTCCAGTTTCTCAGCTCTGGGACTGCTTTTTCCATTCTGAATGCAACCATATATCAAAGGGAGACAGGTCTGAACTTCTGCTGAAACCATTAGGGTGTTTTTGCAAAAAGGGAATCCAGGTCCCTTTGATGTGTGCTAGAAAAATTCCCCTTGCTTTTATAAACCCAGATCAATGGTCCTCGGTGCAAATCTCCTGTGAGCGTACCAGTCCTGAATAAAACATTCCCCAGAGGCAAAGGAGTGCTGCTGTATGGTCGGATTCCTCTCCAGTATCTTCGCCTTCTTGTGTTTGGGTTTCTCACATTTCTTTTTCTTCTGTCCCTCTTTTTATCCTGGTATGGAGGGAAGAATCCTACTTTCAATTTTTTCACTTCTGTTTTTTAATATTTTTCCCTTTTTAATTAGAAAGTGGATATGTTGTTTATTCTGTTCTCTTTGCCAACATCTGTTTGTCCTTCAGTCAACCAGTAAATTCTTCATCTTAGCTTTGGACCGGTGGCTCCTTTACCTTCCCCCACCTCNTTTCTCTCTCTCCCTACCACAGGATTCCAGTCTGCTGCACTGTTTGGATTATTCCTCAAATCTCAAAGCTTCTGTGTAGCTCTGATGGCAGAGTGACATTAGGGAGGTCAGAGCACAGGCACTAACTCCATATTTGACCTCTCAAGTGCCAGCTGAACGTATGGGCAGGATGCTTTTGTGTCTGTCCATTGCAAACTCCTCCAGGAAGAAGTCTGCCTCCCAGACGTGTGTGTCCCCAGTGCCAGGGCAGCAGAGCCCTGATTTCCTTTGGAGCTTCAGGGCACTCTGATAATAGAAACTATAACAGCAGCTGTCGGTGTCTGAACACAATGTTGACATGGCCCAGGCCACCTCCCTTGGTAGCCCAGTCCAAGGGTGACCAACACCTCTCAGGAGAGCCTTGGATAGGAGTCCCAAATGGATTCATGTCAGGTTGGCTTTTACTTCAAGCCCAAGAGTGAGTTCAACTGCTCAAAAGTACATGGGAATCCCCTTGGAGTGGCTGTGTCACTGCAAAGGTGACAGGGATCAGGGATGGCTGTCAGCTCCAAACAGCTCAGACTTGCACGCTCCATTCTGATGCAGACAAGAGTTTTGTAGTGGATTATTTGTAGTGCTCCACTCTTTCTATTGAAACACTTTGGTGTCTCACCAAGAGGTGACAGAAATACATCTTCGTCACTGTTTCTTGTGGGACCTTGGTGGTTTTAGTAGCTGCTGACCAAATGATGATGGTAGTGGTCAGGCCCACTTTTGCTTAACTTGGGGGCCAAAATAGTGGCTGTTATTAGCCTTGAAATGGTTTTGATCTCTCCCTTGCTGGCTGTGGTGGCTGTAGGCACGTGTCTTTTTCCAGATGGAGTCCAGCATCACCATGACTTGCACAGATGGGAAGTGGAACAAGCAGGTGACCTGTGAGCCAGTGGACTGTGGTGTCCCAGACCAGTACCATGTCTACCCAGCGACCTTCAACTGCAGCGAGGGGACCACCTTCGGCAAGAAATGCTCCTTCACTTGCCGACCTCCTGCTCTTCTGAAAGGTATGGGAAGGTGTCTGTGCGGTGACCTGGGCATAGCTGCACAGCTAACACACTATTCCTAGTAATATATGTCCCTGTTGCTGTTGTTTTAGAATTATTCATGATATTTTAAGTATGAAGAATTATGAGACTCTATGGGAAGGTTTATTTATATTAGAAGTTAAGTTCCTTTGCATCTTTTTATTACCTTCCTTTGACCTTTCCTTGATCACGGCTGGCCAGGCAGTAATGACAGTGAATATTGCTTCCATACAACCAAAACATGGAAAAGTCATGGGGATAAATCAAATTGAACTCTCTCATCTTCTTTCCCATGACGTCTCTGTTTTCTGGGGCTGTTCCCTTCTACGTCTCCTTCTTGTATTTGGAAAGGCAGGAGAAGCCTGAAAAGTCCCTTGTCCCTGTGGCACAGTCCCCCATCACTGTTTTTCCTAATCCATCCAGCACCTCTCCCCTTTACCACACTCATCTTGCTCTACCTCTGACCTTTCTCTCTCCTCTTCTTGTTTTGGACTCTCTACAATTATTTTTTCTTTCTTAAAAATAACACACTCTGCTGCCTTCTTTCGTTTTCTCCCCCATCTTCTTCCCTGCTGCTTTTCTGCTAGCATCCCCATCATCATCTCAGCACCATCAACTCTTTTGCTCACTGGCACATTACCCTTTTTGATCTGGTCCTCAGGAAATAAGAAAAGTATCATTATTAATTTGCAGGAACATTAGAGCCAAATTAACTTGTCATCTTGCAGTGGAGTGATCTTAACTGCTGTTGTCAACTCACGTACAACTGCTGTATAAGCTTTTTTTGTACATGTGCTGTCACCTTTTCTGCTAGGATTCATTGCAAAACCCAGAAGAGGCTTCGTTTCCGTGAAAGGATATGTTGATTTCTTCATGTATAACCAAAGTGCTTAAGTCTTTTAACTCCAGCTTAGGAGGTTATCCACAGGCAGCCAACACAGAGTGAAAGTTAAGACTACTCAAAGGGGAGACCGTTATCAAATAGTTCCCTTTTTCTGTTCATACTCAGAAGGTCATCTTCAACAAGAGGTGTTTTTTTCATTGAAAATGCCTGGAGTTTTTTGGAGGGGACAGTGAAAATAACTATATTCATCATGACCAAGAAGAGCTTCAGTTGATGACTCTGGCAGGGGTAGCTGGAGGGATGATAACCAACCCCCAGGTCAAGGGGTGAAGCTGTGATGTGTAACATCACTTTTGTCCAGAAATTCTGTGAGGTAAAGGCACCATTTGGTGTACAGCCATCCGTGATGACTAATAGATGTTGCCACTAAGCTTCTGGAGAATGGCGTTCGAATGACTCATGCCTAATTCAATCACTGACGTCATGGCAAACACTGTTGGTAATGTCACAGCTTATCACTTTGCAGTGGCAAGTATGATATCACCATGGCTGGTCTGCAGAGCTGCTGCATGAGTCAGAGCAGAGGCTCACGCTGGTGCTCTAGAAAAGAGCTCACTTCTGTACAAAATACCTCTGCAATCATCTGCAGTTGGGGAGGAGAGAGAGAAAGCCAGGGCTGATTTAATGTGTCTTCTCTTATCTTTGTGGGTAGAGCAGGAGGGCTTCTCCACATACCTTCCTGAGCCCTCCAGAGCCTTTTGTTTTCTTCTTTGAATTCCAGGCTCATGCCCCAGCTGTCTTCCTTCCCTCTCAGAGAGATGGCATTGCTCAGGGGTTAGCAGTTTGTCAGTATTATTTTTGATAACTCCAAAGTTGGCTTACTGTTGAAAATATGCCTTGTGGGTTGAGTAGAGTTCCTGCAGCAATGATCGGGGATTTCAATAGCGTATTAGGGATTTTTGGAGGGTTAGTGGCTCATAGCTGTGTTTTGTTTCTTAGGAAAAGCTTACTCCTTTTCAACACACAGTATAAAATAACAAAGAATATAAAATACACTGAGACTAGGCTACTTTTAGCTTAACCTTCTGAAGTCAAGTAGGTCATAGCAGAGGCAAATAGATCTATTGTACCTTTTACCTTTGAGGTGCTGGCCAAGAAAGCTTCCTAAGGAAAATGAGTCTCTAATGAGTATTATGAATCGTATTTATCACAGTAGTCCCCAAGGACTGAGAGTCCCCAGCTGAGAATGGCTCCTCATTGTGTTGGAGTAATACTAATACTAACAGATGCTGCTCCAAAAGGCTCAAAATTGAAATAAAAAGGACAGATTCAGGGAAAAGATATAACACAGAAGCAGAACGAAGAATGTAATGGCACCAAACCCTCTGTTAATGCCATGACTTTGAAGAGGAGGGGGTTGATGTATGAAGCAAGCTTCCTTTCAGAGAAGAACAAAATACAAAGCCAGTGTGGTTTCCCCTATGCTGTAGCATTTCCTGAAATAAGCACTGTCTGCCTGTCATCTGAAAACAGAGTCCTTAATGATTTAATGCCATCATCTAGAAAGAGAAAATGCATAGGACATACACAGTTGAATTTGTCAAACCAACCGAGGTGGCTTTTGATATATTATGGGTGTAATGACATTTTTTTAAAAAAAAAAGGTCCTGCTGACATTGTTAACTTTGCTCATTGTTCTTCTCAGGAAACAACAGCAACTTGACCTGCATGGAGGATGGGCTGTGGTCCTTTCCAGAGGCCCTGTGTGAGCTGATGTGTCGAGCACCCTCCATCGTCCCTAATGCAGATCTCCAGACTACTCGTTGCCGAGAAGATAAGCACAAAGTGGGCTCATTTTGCAAGTACAAATGCAAACCGGGTTACCATGTCCCTGGATCCTCCAGAAAAGCAAGAAAGTACGTGAAAGAGTAATGCTATGAGGTCAACATGATTCAGAAAGCCAGGAGATGAAATGATTTTGGGCAAGGGATGGGCTGTTTATAACAGAATATATGTGCTGTAAGGAATATCACCGAGCAATTCCTCCATGCAGGTAGTTGTGCCCCCACAACAGGGGGATTTAGGCACCTAACTCACTTAGGCTTCTTTGAGAATCCTAACCAGTGCTCAAAAAAACCAGACCTCACCTTAGAAATACCCCTTTGATACGCAGCCTGGGGAGTCCCCTTTGAAACTCTGCAGGAAAGGGTTAGGGCTATCGTATACTTCTGACTCCGCACAAACCCACTTCAAACCAACCACAGCCCACAAGCCTGGGAAGCAGAGTTTTTGGGAGACGTGTCCAAAGCCGAAAGAGGAGTTTAGGCTGGGCAGCTCAATGTTGGCTTTGCAAATAATCGTTATTTTTGCTGAGAGACCTCATGACGCAGATTCATGACTTGTTCCCCAAGTGTTAAAAGCTCAAGCACACCCATCCCCTGCAACCTGCTAGCAGAGCTCAGAGCCTTGAGAATCTCTTAGCTGACTCAGCCACTCACTAAATGGTCTTGTTTTTTCCTACGCAAAAAGGCGAGCTTTTAAGATCCAGTGCATGCAAGACGGCACGTGGCTGCCAGGCGCTTGCGTGCCCGTTACCTGTGACCCTCCACCTTCCAAGTTTCACGGGCTCTACCAGTGCTCCAATGGCTTCCAGTTCAACAGTGAGTGCCGGATCAAGTGTGAAGACGATGACATTCAGTCGGTGAGTCTCTCTTACCCAAATTATCTCTGCCGGTACAAGCATGGTTTTATCATTTGTTTCCTAAGGGCCCTGATCTAGGCTAGTGCCATTGAGCTCTTCTGAAACCAGTGACGGAGTAATGGAGAAGGGAAATACATACTTAAAGTAGAGGGAGAGAGCTACTGCAGAGAACCTGGAAATTCTTTTTTATGATAGTAGTAATGAAGTTGTAAATATTAAATATTACCTGTAGAGGACTAGCAGTGAGTGACTTACTGTTTCCAGACAATAAGCAGCTCAAAAATCTGCCTCAGTGGCTCTATTGATCTAGCTAGAAAATAAGGAGTAATGAATGAAAGTAAGTAGGATATGAGTTACTCGCACTTGTCCTGGTTGCTCATTCTGTTTTACTTTGCTTTTCTCTCCAATTCTTTTTCTCATTCTCATTATGGATATGTGTGTCATATGATAATTTATAGTATTACAACTATTCAGGTGAACTGTCTCTAAACTTCCATGTTTTTCTGGCTGTGAAGGTGTCATTCATCATCAGGGGTCAGATCCTCATCTGGCGTAAATCAGCGTGTTGCCTTCGACTTCCTAGGAGCTATGTTCACTGACAGAAGAAGGTCTGGCCTTTAGTATCTTGTTTAAAATGCTTAGTTTTCCCCACTAGAGGTAATTATAGTTTGTGAGATAAGTAACTTCTCCCAGAAGTGCTGCTGCGCTTAATACCTTTGGGAAGAAAAAGTAAGGATGTAGAAGCTGCTGCTACTACACACACTGCAGAGAGCAGAGAGTGCTCTGTCAAAGGCCTTTTAATATCATTCCAGATTCTGAAGGCCTATTAAAAAGGCACCAACCCTGTCCTAGGGCCAGTGATCTGAGAGACACCTCTGATCTCTGCTCCAAACATTAAAAGCCAGTCGCTGTCCCCATTCCCTGCCAGATCGGCCTGCCCTCTTCACAGGGACAACAGGCAGAGCCCTGGGGTTTTGCATCAGGGGACCTGGCAAAGGCTGCGTTGTATAAGACTGACATGAGGTTATGAGCCTTGTGAAATGAGGAGTTGCACACGTGGGTGCACTTAGGGTGGGCGCTCTGTGGCTTTGTGCATCCACCACTTGCTCAGATTGGTCAGTGTGGCTGAAGATGTGTATCATTGCTGCCAGTGCAGGGAAACTGGGACCACCAGGGTAATCACAACTGGTATAATGGGTTTTTGTTTGCTTTTAAATGAGCTGGATGTGAAGAGGAGCAAGCCGTGGAGTGAGGGTTACAGCAACAATGAAATGAGTTTGGGAAGGCTATGTCTCTGTTCACAGTGAGGAAGAGTACAGTGACTGTTCAGCTGCGAAAGCACCTTGAGCAAAGGAGCAGATAACATCTTGAGAAAGGGATTTGCAGAGAAAGGTATTTCCAGATATGCCAGAAAATAGACTACAAAAAAAGAGGGAGGACTCCTGGCACTAGGCAGAACCACTTGAGAGGTGTTAATTATTTAAGGATTAAACCCCACTAAGTCTCTCTCAGCTATATAAGGTGATAATGCACGTTGCATCCAAGCAAGAAACCCAGCAGGGATTTTCACAAGAGATTTTGCAGGTCAAGGGATGATGGACAGTGTGTTACTATAGCAATGGATATCCTGGGATCTCCGAGTACATTGCTGAAAGTATACAATAGTACCCTCCAGCATAGCCAGCTCCAGGAACATAAATCAGGTTTCATGGCTCACCTTTAAAAGTCAGTCTTGAACCCTGGCATGCAAATTGCAATGGAAGTGCTCCACACTTGCTAAACCAGCAAATTGTGCTCAATTATCACTTAGTGATCTCTTCCTGAATTTGTCACCACGCTGAAAGATCATTACTCAGCTGTACATATGGCATCTCTTAATCACCAGGAACGTAATGGTCATTTAAGCAGGTACCTTTCCTGGCACCCAGAGTGAGGGTCTTCTATTCCTGAATATTGTGCACAAATCATGTGAGCAGTCAGATCTAAATTAATCGGTCTCTGCCAAACTGGCCCTCAGGTGAGAGTCGCCAAGCTGGATCACACCCTGAGTCCATCTGGTCCATTATCCTTTCATATGATTTTCTTATTAGTTCTGGCAATGGCCAGATGTCTGGAGAAGGGGAAGCAGGTCCCACGCAGTAGTCTGCCTGTAAGGCCACATTGCATTTCACTAAATACTGTGTTCATCCACAAAGCTGAGCAAAAAAAAAGCATTAGGATATTAAGGACAAGACTTAACGCTGAAGACTGTGCAACCATCCACGCCGGTACCAGGGGCTTGTGCAGAACCCTGTGAAACAACGGGTGTGGGCTGTGGGGAAGAGCTCCCAAGAAAAGCTCAGCAGCCCTGCTGGAATCTGAGCATAGACAGCACGCTAAAGGATCCCCAAAGATATCCAGCACAGTCTCCAAGAGCAGGGTGGATAGATTGCAGGCTGCATGCCTGGCATATAAACCGGGTGAGGAGAAGCAGAGGTCCTGCATGGTTCTCCCACCCAGCAAGGCCCCCGCAGGAGGTTTGGAGCCCAGCCACACTAGACACCCTCCTGTTGAATGTCCCACATTACCCCGTGGCAGTTCGGCTCGCAGATCCTGCAGAACAGCTTGCGCAGAAATCCCCAATGCCAGCAGGATAGATCTGACAAAAGATTGCCTGTGCACTCCTTTGTTGTTTCTAAAGGGCATGATATTTCCCCTCGGACTTTGGTATTCATTCTTCGATATCATACAGAGAATCTTTTCTATAAGAGAAATGTCATATTCAATTCCTTGTCCATTCCCACACCAGAGGGTTTTTTTCCCTCCTTTCCACCTGCCTCTGTGTGTCTCTGTCTCAGCCTCTTCGCTTGCTGTCATTCAAGGCAGCCAAGCTCTAAAGAGCACGTTCTGCCCTGCTAAACATCCCTTCTCGTGTCCCGCTTTCCTTCCTCCCTCAGATGGCCACTGGGGATTCTTTCTTTTTCGAGACAAAGATGATGCAACTAGTTAGAAAATGGGAAGAGGGAAAAGGTTGTCTGTGTTCAGCACAAACCTCTCCACAACAAGAAAGGAGGCGACTGGGGTGAATGCACCTTTATCGCAACTGGAGCGGGTCTTAAAGTAGACACCTTGCAACAGCCTTGTAAAGATATCACATTGCACAGAAGAGGCACGTGTGTGTGTTTGTATGCAGTGCATGTTTCCTTTTTTTTTATTCTTCGCAAGAAAACTCCTTCTTGCCCCCCCAGGGCTGGCAGTCCCAACCAGGGGCTTCTTCCAGCTCCAGCAGAACTTTGCTCCCAGCTCAGCTCTCGCTTCTCAGCCTGTCTTTGCTGTTGGTTTTGTGACCATCCTCGTTATCTCCTTCTCTTGTTCCCAGGGCCGTGGAAGCAATGTGATTCACTGCCGGAAGGATGGCACCTGGAGCGGCTCCTTTCATCTGTGCAGGGAAATGCAGGGCCAGTGCACACTGCCCACGCAGCTCAACAGCCACCTGAAGCTGCAGTGCGCCAGCGGCTACGGCATAGGTTTGTGAGCATCAGCCCCGGCCATGTGCCATGAGGGATGCAGCTCAGACGGGAGCAGGGAGTGGGGACAGGAGGCAGGGAACAGCATGGGAGCAAAGGGAGGAAGGAAGGAGCCTGCAGTCCTTGAAGTCACCTCCTCCTGTGGACCTGTTTGCCTGAGTGAGAGGCTACTACGGGAGGCTTTTCAGGGAACTGCTTTGAGGAAGCGTGAAGCTTTGAGAGGCCAGGCATCATGTAATGTCCTCTGCCTGCTCCTTGCAAGCGCTTCCAGTTTCATCATGTCCTTTCTTGGCTGGCTGGTTTTAATGGGCAGCCAGCACACCAGACTATGCCAGAAACACATCCAGTCCTCAAAATACAGGGAGAGACTGTACCTACATTTGCTGCTACACTTTTGTAATGTCCCTCTCTTTCAACCACATGCACACACTCACACTCCAGAGGCTGAAAGGCAGGAACCTGTCAGGGAAGTGCAGCACTGGGGTAATTCAGGTCTCTCCAGAAAGAATATCAGACCAGCCGAGCATCCCCTTTGGTATGATGGTTGTTGAGGAGCTGTTGTAAGAGTATGTTTTCCTGCTTCCTTCTAGGGTGCCTGGTCACTCTGCAAAGGGTGGTGACTTCTTGCACTCAGCTTGGCCTTGTGTCACCCAGGCAGAGGGAGGGATAGGCGAGACACTGAATTGTACACACTATATAATTGTATTTTCAGTCCCTGTTTTTGAGGTGTCCCTGCCATAAGGGCTGCAATGCGAGCTGCACTGGCTGCAGCCCACACAGACCCACGAGGCCCCTTCCTGCAGCCCCACTCCCAGCCCCTTCCTCCCTCCGTCTGTCCCTTTGAACTCGGGGGAGGAGAACACGACCTGGATGAGATCACTGCTCTGTAATGATGCCAATTACAGATCATATATCAAAACAATTCTGACCCACTCCTTTCCGTAAGCGTAAATAGCGTGGTGGAGTGCGGGAGAGCGAGCAGCCTGCGGCGACTCTTAATGTGGCGAGGGGTTTTACCCTTGAGATGAGGTTACCTCCCAGGGCTAGACAGGTTTTTGCAAGGAGAGAAACACCAGTTCCTCGTTTGGAGGGGAGCATCTCAATGCTGGAAGCAGGAGAGTCTGTAGCTGCTCTGGCAGCGGGCGCCTGCCAGCCTTCGGTCCTCTCCCAGCCCTGCCAGGGAGGCTGTCAGCAGGTGCTGAGCCCAGGAGCAAGGTCTGGTGGGCCTGATCCTGGTATGAGACCACACAGCCATCATGGAGGTGAGGGAGTCGTGGACCACATCCTCCACGAGAGCGTGGCTCTCACTGGAGAGGGAGGAAGAGCTTGGCAAGGGCACAGCAGCCATTGGCTCTTATCCTCAGCAGATGGAGACATACCACACACTTTGTTAGGTTCACCCAGCACCACCTTTTGAGATCAGGTTGTGGGGGTTTTCTTATCTTTTTTGTGGTTTTGGAAGCCTGATCAATGCCCTTCCGAGAACGTGCTCTCCTGCTACTCCCTCGCACTGGGGCTGGTGTCAATAGGTGGGTCCGTGGAATCACCACCACGCGCACTGGGAAAGCAAAACTAACCTCACGTGCTCCCAGTCTCGCTGGCTCGGCAGCCCGGGCCTGCTCTGCTCCCGCTGACTCCTCCATGTGGGAGTATGTGAGAAGGCAGAAGCAGGTGGGGAAAATAATAGCATCCAGTCGTGGTCACTATGAATCCCACACACCTTTGGTAATTCCTCAGACACCTAATCTGCCCTTCCAGGCTGAGGTATGTGTTGAGCCAAAGGTTCAGCTCTCCAAACCAGTGTGGAGATTAATTCCTCCCCCAGCGCTGATTGGAGTGCAGAAATCCTAATGACATGTTTGCAGCAGCTGTGCCATTCAAGAGTGATTTTCCAGGGGGGAAATGGTAATGGTCCAACACACTAGGGCTTACGGTTGTGTCACCACAGGGCTCTGGGATATTGCTGCAGAGTATCGCAGCATGTTTTAATAAAGAAAGGACAGGATTCCCACTGGGCATGACAGTTAATCAGAGAAAAAGCAGGTTTATGTGTGAACAAAGCCATCATTACCTCTCCGCGTACTTCTTATTGACTGTGGGGCTGAGGTGATAGCTTGTCCGCAATATCATTAGGCTTGGTCACCCTCCGAAAGATTAATATGGAAGGTCTGTAAATGTGATAGATCAAACGGTAGGTTTTTGTCATGTCATAGGTGACATGAGTTCGACAACCTCTGCTTGATCAGCCCCATTGCTTGAAAGAGCAGTTGAAATGGAAAAACGTTCACATTTTCTGATGATCTGAAAGTGCAAAACCTGACCCCCTTCTTGGAGTTAATAGCCAGAGAAATACCAGATATGCAGCTCATAGAAAAAAGGCCCTGGAATATCTGCCACCCCCACGATCTCCTGCTGAGATGCAGGGTTGTACTCAGCATTTCACGTGTGGCTACAAGATATGTGATAGTTATGGTTGACTGCTAATTGCAATTTAGGAAAAACGAGCCCTAATCCTGTCCTTCAGCTGGAAGGATGCTGAAAGGGTCAGAAGCTGCTTGCTTTATCCTTTAGCTTTATCACAAAACCTCTCCGTGTTCTGTGCAGGCGCGGAGTGTACCACCTCATGTCTGGATCACAGTCATGAGCCCATCCTCCTGCGTGTGAACGAGACTGTGCAAGACATCCAGCACTGGATGAACCCTCAAAGAGTGAAGGTCAGTGCCTGATGATTTCACTGTGTCCCTTGCTGCACGTGCTATGCATGAACAGCGTTACCCGTGGTTCATTCAACAAGGGAGAATTTTGCCCTTTAGAAAATAATTCCTGATTTTTGTTGTGTCTTTGCATGTTGTTCTGGTAACGTGGTGGCTTCCTCTCCAAGTTGCTTTCTCTCTGTGATTTCCCAGTGAAACTCAGTTCAAGGTAAAGGCCCCAAATCAGCGTGCTCAGATCCACCTACAGCAGGTCTGATCTGGAAAAGTGATTCATTGCACAGGAAGATGTGACGGACAGTCAGAAAAAGGGCACTGGCCAGCTTTTATTTTCTTCCTCCTGTTCGGTATTTTGGATTCTTTGGGTGGCGGGGCTGGATATTTCTGCATTGCTTTTGGATGACAAAAGAAGCTGATACAGAGGGTATTTCATTTCCCGAACCAGCAGAGCTGGCTGAGCCGCCCCCCCTCCGCCCCTTCGCCCGCATGGCAGAGATGCCTGCTCAGCACAGCCCCTTCCAGAGGTCACCACTTCTTCCTCCTGCCTGCTGCAAACGCACAGGCAGCATTAACCACTCGTGGTCCTGTGCGTCGTGCAGTGCAGGCTGGCGTTGGTCTGCCCTGATGGGGCATGCACACCCACGTACAGCGCCTTGCACACGCACTCACCCCTGCGCACACATGCCGCTTGCAAATAGCTACTTGGTTTTGTGCCTACAAAATCGCAGTGGGATAACAGTGGGAGACACACTCCTCTACCTCTTTCCGAAAAGCCTCCTGCCTAGAAATGCACGGAACCAGGCGCTCGTGCCCACGCAGTATTTCTGCAAGGGCAGACCTTCATCGGGACGTGGTCAGGTGCACCTCAGAAGACACTGGCACATCACGTGTTACCAGGGTGCAGGTTGCTGATGGTGCTTGAGCAAACGCTGGTCGGCTTTTACATACTTTGCCCTGGCTTTGCAGGAGTCTGTTTTACACACTTGAACTCCATTTAGGAGCAAAACAAGCAGCCAACACAGCGCCAGCACGTCCTGAGCAGCTTTCGCAGTCTGTTTGCTTCTCTGAAGATGTACCCGGGGTTTGGGATTTTTGACATCTGGCCTTGGCAAGCCGCTCCAAAAATCTCTGCCACTTTATACTTCCCTATTTCACATGGAGCAATAGAATAAATCCTGGAAAGGGGTGGGGAACCTAAGTGCAGAGCATACGAAAACCTCACAGTGTCCTTCCCTGCTTCCCATTCATTTCAGACGCTCAGATTATGTTACTGCCTAAGCCGAGGCTTTGCCAAGTTTCTGGCATGAAACATAAAGAAAACCCCTATCTCTGTGTTAGGGGCAATTTCTCACTGGCCCTTTCCCGAGTGCTAGACTTTAAAGTGGTTTTGTAATTCATGGTGAAATAAAGTGACAGCTTCCCTCCCGTCCTCTGCTGTGCTCCTTCGTTTATTGATGCGGGTACGCAGAGGGAGCTGTAACGAGTTTTATACCTGCAGGTCTCTGGAGGGCTCATTAGGCAGCAGGGAAAACATATAGTAGGAAAGGGGGAGATGAGGGGAGTGAGAGATGGAGGAGAAATCATGGTTTCCAAGAGTACAGTGGTAAATAAGACCTTTTCTGCCCTGATGGTGAGGATCCTGCAAGAGTGTTAAGCTGTGAGCGGATACAAGTTCGACTCCGCAAGCACTTTGTAACCAGAGGGTAAAAACTTGTGTTGGTAGGTGGAGGGGAGCCTTGAGGAGACCAGCAGGATGATGCTGAGATGTGCTAGAGGGGATGTTTTGGTAGCTATAAAACATCCATCTAATTCAATTCTCCAGATAAAGGGATGTCACCCACAGGGAGCGGAGCCTTGCAGGGGCCACTGCGGGAAATGCTGCTGCTGGTGGGAGACCCTGGAGAGACGGCACGGGGGTGCCTTAGGGGAAGGTCCGCATGGCAGTGTGTTATATATCATTAATAATACGTGTCTGTACTTATGGTCAGTGACAGCTTGCTGTCGTGCCGTACGAGTGAGGCAAGCAGCTGGACACGTTTACACGGCCAGTCTTTGCGAATCTCAAAGTACTTGAATGATGCAGAGGAAACACTTTTAGTTACTTGATTTCAGGCACAAGTAATGTACAGATGGGTGCAGTATGAGAAGCGGATAGAGGCAGGACCCATGTCTGGAGCTTACCTGTGAGAGAACAGACACAGAAAACAGGGAGAGCTGGCAAGAAAAAAAAAAAAATTGTGTGTAGCTGCTCAAGCAACAGCTGTTATGGAAGCAAAGCGGGAAGAGGGAACCATCCCTCCTCTGGGGGTTGTTTAGAGCAGAGCTGTGCAAATCACTTGATTTTTCGGTTCGCTGGAAGTTCTGTCAAATTAAAAAAAAAAAAGAAAAAAGCTGTCTCCTAATCAAAGTGGCTTTTTTGGTTGTTGTGATTTTTGGTGAACCAAAAAATTCGAGAAAAAAAGATGTTGGTTTGTTCATTTTCAAGGTTTTTTTTAAACTTTTGTTTCATGAAAATAATAATAAAAAAACCCCCTTAGAAATTAAATGTCCTCTCAAAGGAACAACAACAACAGGTATTTAATTTTGAAAAATGTCTAAATATTACTCTGTTTTTCAGGATGGGGTTAGGCTGAGTTGCTTTGTTGGGTCTGAAGCTGTCTGCTGAAACCAGTGCATGTTAGCAGCATCTTTGAAATCAGAATTTCAGCAGGAGAAAAAGTTCACCTGAAATCTGTGTGCCCGTTGTTCTGCTGTGGGCCGCCTTTGGAGCAACCGTTGCTGTTCCCGTGATTTCCCGTTTACTGTGCACGTGCAAGGGGCAGCAAGCTGCTGAAGGCACCTACAGATAGGGCTGCCAAGGCTGCCTATGCAGGCAGTGGGGAGAAAAAATGTCTCAGCAAGACAGCTTGACAGCTCTCTCCCACCGACTGCACAGAAACAGGGCAGACACCTAATTTTGTAGGTTGTCCGATTTTGGGTCCTTGCCTTTGTGCTGAGCAGGAACAGACCAAATACTGTGCAGGCACGTGCGTGCACCGGATAGCCTTGAACGGGTCGGCATGCTGCGGCTCTGCCTGCCGGCGGGGCTGACTGTGGCCATGGCCCCTCCGACGCCTGGGACGCTGCCCGACTGCTGGCGATGTGTTTTCCCATATGCACTGGGAAATTGGGTGTCCAGGAGTCATTAGGGGGAATTCCCCTTAAATACTCCCTTATTCCTTTAAGCTTTGCGGTTTTCTTCCTTGCTTCCCGTTTCCTCTTTCTGTGAGTGTTGGGCTCATTTTGCAGGCAGGGAAACTGAGTCACGGAGCGGTGAAATGACTTGTTGCAGTGTGGCGGTTCAGCTCCTGGGAAGGCAGGACTTCCCACCCCAGCTGTAGCTACAGGAGGAAACAGCCACAAAGTGCCGTGTCTCCCCTCCCTTGGCAACCACGGCCAATCCCCTCACCACCGCGACATTAAGCCTACGGTTAATTGTCATGTTCGTTTAGTGCCTGAGGAGAGAGTTAGCTGAGACCAGTAGATGCCAGTCCTTGGGCTTAAGCCCTGGGGGACACTTGACCCATCTAAGGTGGAGGAGGGCTCTCCACCCGCCTCTCCTGGGGAAACCTAATCCCCTCTGCAGCCCGCAAATGGTTGACATCATTGTGTTAGTCCCACCATGGGAGGGAAGCGCCGTGGCCGGAGGCACTAGGTCTTCCCTCACAAGGAGAAAATGACAGCTTGATTTGCTTTCTTGGCTCTTTGTTACCTACTGTGGGAGTGCATCCCGGCTTCTTCTCCCTTCACAGCAGATGGAGTCACAGCCGCTAAACCGCAGATGTAGCTGGATGGCATTTCTGGGATGGGGACAGGACCAAAGTCAATACACCCGGCTGTGCAGCAGGGTGGCCCATGCACGAGGGCAGCTGTGCTGCAGAAGCCGATGCACGAGGGGAGCCGGGGCCATGAGGGCAGCACATGTCACCACAGTGGCTTGGAGCCCGTGGCAGCATGGGGAGGGGATAGGGCTCGCAGTGGCAGCAGTCAGCTGGGCTTTATCCCCTGTGCGCTGCCTGCCATGTGTCGGATATGGCCCTTCCATCCTCCTCTTATTGCATCCTTTGTTGGCCTTCTAAGTCCACCTTCCTTTCTGTACACACCGATACAATCGGATCCTGGTCACGTCCCGCAGTACTGCTGCCTGTACCCTTCCTTGCTTGCTTTTTATAGGTTTGTTTATCTTGGTTGCAGCACCCTATGGCACCTTTGTGCCTGGTAGCACTGCAAGAGGCAGGAATGATGCCCAGCAAGTTGAATCATCCCCAGTTTCTTAATTTTCCAACCCAGGCTCTCCCTCTGTGAGCAACCTCTCTCCCGTCCTGTTGCACCACATACACCAAAGCAGCATCTTGAGGGTACAAACAGTCTGGGTGGTGGGACTTCAGGGTTTGGAAGACCAGCAGGAGTCAGGGCCATGGCCAAGGGCCCTTCCCTGAGTGTACTCTACTCCCAGCTCTGTGAATGTTAGAAGGATTGAATTGAGCTGGAGTGGCTCTGATGGTCTCCGCTAGCCTAAAGTATCATCTGAGAAGAGGGTGAAGTAACTGGACTAAGCCGTTGGCAGGTACCGCTCCAGAGCAATGTGAATGTCCCACTGACCTAGTGATTAATCTAGCACAAGGTCGACTGGCTTTCCTACGCTATGGAGAGCGGCCCGGGGCTGCACTCCTTTTCCCTGGAGACTGTCCAGCCAAAGGCTGTGCAGCCCTTGGGACTGAGATGACCTTGAGCGAGAGCTCCAAGGAGAGCACCGTCCCAGCAGAGGCTTCCATCTGTTTCTCTAAGGCAGGGTGCTGGGCTTTTAATACCGGGAGGGTCAGGAAAGTAGTCAGTGTATCTCCTGCAAGCGATTGCTCTCACTTGGAAACCTCCTTTCTTAAAAGCCTGTTTCAGGGCTATTTGGCTCCTTTTGTTAGCTCCAAATGGTCACACACATTCACACATGTCGAGAGGTTTTGTAAATATTGATGCTTCTTACCAGGGGAATGTGAGATGCTCTTTGGAAGTACACTTCTACTCATTGTCTGGCTGGCCTTGGATGCAGGAGGCAAATGCCTGCGTTTTTCTACTTTGGTTTCATTCTTGGGTTCAAATACTCTTGAACAGCTTCCTTTCCTCTCCCCCCTCCCAGTCTGTTGACTGGCCTTGTTTATTTTGAAACCTAGAAAAGTTTCCTTTCTTCTCCCTCTGAAGTGCAATAAACAGAAGAGAGAAAAAAATAAAAATCTCACCATTTATGGCAGGCAACAGCCTGGAAATCTCCAGCTGTCTGTCAAGAGTGTGCTGGGGGAATGCCTGACACCGCAGGGCCCCCGCACCTTGCAGCCTCCCTCCCGGGGGATAAACAACGTCCTCCCCCCTCAGCCGGCCGCTTCCCCGCTCACACAGACGGGCCCTGTTGCGAGGCAGGTGGGGCAAGCCGGGCTTGACTAATAGTGGAAAATCCGAGAGCATCGGAAAGATAAACAGCCCAAGTCAGATAGTATAAAAGTCCTTTTTCTAGCACACGCCAGGTAAGCCTCAAATGACAGAAACTGTAAAAACATGCTGAGGTTCCCCTGCAGATGGATTAAATTAGCCCTCAAATAAACAGGGGAAGGGATGGCTTGTGCGTCAGGTCTTCCCAAATGTTAATCCCTTCCTTCCCCAGGCCTCCATCCAACCCTGACCCCTGCCCTTGGGCAAGCGCCTACGTGTTCATCTTGTCCAACTGGACATTGTAGTGTTTCACGCGTGGACAATAGCTCAAAATGAACGTTGCGCCTGATGTCTTGGTGAATGGATGGGCGTCCTGTCTCCTAGATCTCCATGGTATTGAACCACCATCTCCTTCCGCTGACTGGCCAATGTTTCATCCGCTCTTAAAATCTAAGTTTCCATGTCTACAGGCAAACAATGGCTGCCCTGGGTGGGTAATCACTGAGTAGGCTGGTCACCTTTTTTTGCACCAAACTAGGCACTCCAGAATTTATTATAAATATAGAAACTATTGTAAAGCTCATACAATGTAGCAGATGATGCTGTCGTTTCTGGGGCTTATTCTGAAGGCATGTAGTGGAAGGTGCTTGCATTTAAGATCTAAACGATGGTGCAAAAATGTATCTGAAAGTCCCCTTTAGCATCTTCGAGAAGCACGAATATGATGGGTAGTAAAAGAGAACAATATTTTGCAGTACCACAGAAATGCCTCAATTAATTCCTAAAATGTCTTCCCCCTACCCAAGAGCAAGACAGTGGACCTGTGCCTTTGCCTTTCCCTGCCACGTTCCCGCACCGTGAGTGAAATATTGGACGTGACATTTTAGGAGAACCTTAAATATTATTTTAATCTCAAATGTTCTGTTATTGCAAGTGTCAAGTCCAACACTTCGTGTAAATACCTGGAGGACAGCCAGGTCCTGAGAACACAAGAGGTGTTAGGAGCTGAACTTCATTGGTTAAGTACAGGAGAGCCATAGGAACCAGCACTCTGACTTTCTGTACACTGATTTCTTTGTCTTAACCTGTTTTGGTTTGTTTTTTTCTTCTTCCCTCCAGAGCGTTGTCTGCACGGCGGGACTCAAGTGGTACCCTCACCCTTCCCTGATTCATTGTGTCAAAGGCTGCGAGGTGAGCTTTGGTGTTAGCTCAGATGGTCCGCGCTTGCTCTCCTAGATGTTATGGTAACAGTCACTGCAGCCACCCGGGCTGTAAATGATGGTTTAAAAGTGGGGCAAGCAGGTTTTTGCCCTGATTGTCCTACCAACCAGACTGTGATCAGTTCTGACACTCAGTGGTGAAACTGGTGGTTTTCCCAGAGCTGATGGTTGAGTGGCTCTCACAGGAATTAGATGATCAAGTGGCTCAACAACATTGGTAGACCGTCAGAATTTCCCAGAATCTGGGAATTTCTGGGAAGTTGCAAAAACTCTTCAGTTGTTTTGATGTCTTATTAGAGGGCCAATTATTTCCAAGGCCAGCTAGGCTTTGGGCTTTGGTGTGTGCAGATAAACTTTAGGAAATCCAGAGGCAGAAATGATACCACTGGGTGGACAGCACAGCTGGACAGTGAGTAAATCACACATCCCTCCACTGTGCATCTCCATCTGAACCCCAAAAAAAACCAACATAAAAATGCAGTCACAGTTCAGCTGTGATATGTTTTTACAGTCTTGTGTGTTATTTGAAAAAAAACAATTAATTTTGTTTGTGCCGGCAACAGTCTTTGAAAAGTCTGAGAAGTCTTAAGATACCTCCAGTGGTTAATCAGGTCTGGAGCACCTCCTTCTGGGTCATGGTGCTCCTGTGGCTTCCATCATGCCAGCCTGTGAGAATCTCACCCGTGTCAAGAAGTCAGTCCTTGTGGCACCTCTGTAGGGCCGGGAAGCCTCTCGCCTGTTCCAGGAATGGGGTACCTCAAAGGCAGAGGGGTAGATGGCTGCTTTGGTTATGTGGGCGAGCAGTGGAAGAGCTGTGTCTTGACCCCACATCTCCTGACTTTCTGCAGCACTGACTGTGCTCTCAGCACCCAGTAACCCAATTTTACAAGCGTGTTGAAGTTATTTACCCGGAGTGGCAGAACATGGCACAGAACTCCTAAATCTGACACGAAACTCCAGACCACATTGCTGTGCGATGTGATTTGTCTTGAAGTGAAAGACAGGTTTCCTTCGCATACAAATGTTGGGCCCAAGAGGGTAATAACTCTCCAACAATGTAATAGTTTCTGTCTAGTTGTTCCCTAAATGAAAAGCATTCTGCTGTCAGTGCTTTGAATGTCATAAGCCATCTCACACATTACATTCATGCAGGCTGGCTAGGCGCCCCTATTCTCCAAAGAGAGCTAAAATAACATCCAGGGACCATTAAGAAATGCCATTCAGGTGCTGATGCACCATTGGGTATCCATTCTCCTGCTGTTTAAGGATAGTTGTTACTGAGACAAACTTTGCAATGATGTAATAATTTACCAGAAGCCATTATTACTGACATGCTTTTTCTCAGCATTTTCTTCCCTTCCATCATTGTTAATTGCCAGACCCCTCTGCATCAATAGGAACTTTCTTCTTTTCATCATTCATTCAGCAGTGTCACTGCATCACGATCTATCATCTTGGAAGGTTTTGCCCAGACAACTGATAATGGCCTCTAGGATCATTTTTAGAGCATAAAGCTTCCATGCTCCACGACTGGGCCAGTGCTTGTTCTCTGGCATTAAGATTTCAGAAGAAATGCCATCTTCACCAAACTTTTTTTCATGACTATGGAAGCAGGGGCTGATAAGCCAGTAGGTCATTAAGCTGATACAGTCCCTAATGTATTAATATCCTTAGCAGTAGGGAGGGTTCTCTCAACAGAAGGCTGTCAGCGGGCGTTATTTTACTCTTGGTGGCCACAGTGGTAACCCAGGCTGCTGCTGCAATGTGATTTTTTGTCGCTCCCTAGTGGCAGGAGTTTATGAGTCAGCCCTGTTTTTCTCGGCAGCTAACTTGGGTGTTTCAGGAGAAAACTAATCCCTCTGGACTGCCTGTATAGTCCTCCAAAACCATAGGAGCACTAAGATATGTGTGAAGACCTATGGAGACCTCGACCTCCACAGCCAGGCCTCCAAGGTCTCCCAAATGAGGATTTTGGTACCAAATCAGACTAGATGCTCTTTGTCCCATTCTGTTCCTCCAAAGGACCGATTTGCCTTCTCTGTACCAATATGAATGAAAGCAAATCCTTTTTCTTTTCCTGATTTTCCAGTGTTTATAGGTGTCAAGTACAGGCATAGGCATGGGAAATTAAAGGCAAGCCTCCCTTGACAAGCAGGCACAGCCAGGCAATACAAGGGAAACATGGAGAAGCCTACAAAATGTTTTGGGAGGTCTGGCAAAGTTCACGTTTTTGAATATGACCAGGTTGGCATAAAAATATCTCTCCATCTACCTATAAATCATTCCGTTTTAACTCTTAGCTTATTAATTAAATTGGAAGGGCATTGGCAAGTCAAAGTCCTTGGCTGTATAAATGAATGAATCTCTGGAAGCCAATGGAGTTAACTCAGTTCACAGGGGCAGGAGGCTCACCTTGCAACTCTGATTTCTTTGTCAGCATTTGTAGTATTTGTGTGTAGCTAAACAAGTGACACGCAGTGAGGCACTCACCTCCTGGTAGTCCTGCTCTGGTCTGATACTGTCATCATTGACTGGATTTCCTATACCCTGATAGAAATAATTAAATTTGCAAAACATCAGCAGTAGAAGCCTGTGTCTGCACCACTCCACATTTCATTACTGATGAGCATGGCCATGGCTCTGGGGAGAGCACGCCCAGCGCTCATTGCTAGGTCTTTAGGTATCTCTATGATCAGGGAGACTCTGGTACTGCAACTGCTGCAAAACCTCCCAAGAAACCTCTACAAGCCTCCCCACCCACTCTGCAATGACGCCTTCTTGTTGGAAAGACCCTGGCGTGTTTTTCACAGTGCAGAATAAATGAATTTTCCAAAGAGCAGATAAAATGGGAATGGCCCCATGAGCCTGTGCGTGTAAGAAGTGTTAGGGAGATATGACTCTGCTCTCTGCTGAGCATCCATTTTTCTGAGCTTTCAGAGCCGCCTGGGTTTCTCATACCTGGCATGGGCACAGTTTTGACTTCCAAGAAAGACTTTTCTACTTGCTGACCAAGAGAGCTCCTACGTGTAACGAAAAACCAGACTTCAAGCCTTTTCTTCAGAATGGTGATTATTATTCAGGTCCTGTGCAGCACATAGACTCATGATCACATTGCACAGACTAGTGACCACATTTTCTTTTTCAAGTTGATTTATGAATTTTACTTAATAGCTCTCCACAACATCCCTCTGAATAATTGCTATTATCCCAACTCAGAGCTGTGGAGCAGAGGGAGATTACGTGTCATGGCCAAGGTCATGCACAGTCACTGCTGGTCAGAGAGTGAGAGCACATGGTCCCTGTGTTCAGACCACTTCCATTTCTCCTGTGATGTGTTTTGTGCCCTCAATGTTGACACTTGTTGCATGGTTAGAAGAACTGTGGTGGAAAGCACAGCTATTAAAAGCAAGCTAGTTTTGCTGCTATACATAACCTGCTTCTTATCCCACATTGTTTTGGAAGGTTAGCTTAAAATTATCAAAAGTGCCACAATTTTAGAGGCCTTGATGCTATCTCTGGGCCTAGCCAAATTAATATTCCAGAAGCATCATCTTATGTGGGATGTGAAAAGCCAGCAAGGGCTCATTTGCCTTCCATCTAGTGTCCTGCTTTTTCTGTCTGCTTTGAAGGGAGAAGGAAATAATTATCTCTTGCTTTTCAGGGCAGTTGGTAATGTTCATGTTTTCCTTCTGACATACTGTTACAGGTTTTATGCCTGTCCACGTTCTCAGTTGTCTTCTGCTTTTTCCTTTTTCAGCCTTTCATGGGGGACAACTACTGCGATTTCATCAACAACCGAGCCTTCTGCAACTATGATGGTGGGGACTGTTGTGCCTCAACAGTCAAGACCAAAAAGGTAGGGTTGCCGCTTCCTCTTTTCACTGAGAAGTCCTTGGTGAGTGCTGCTTTGTGCTGGGGAAAATTTTATTTTTGCTAGAATAGGGACAGCCCAGGGTCTCAGAAGGATCTTCAGTCCAGGCACCAGCTCACTGTAGGTGCTGAATTCCTGTTGGTTCATTTTGAAGGTCTCTCTTGATGTGTATGTGCATTTTCCATCATAAACTGTGCAAGGCAGCTTGTTAAATAGTCAGAGGCATTCATTTGTTCTTATTGTAAATAAATGCTAGCTTCTGTATAGGCAAAGGCTGGCCCCCCGCAGAACCCTGGGGCATGTTCATCAGCAGAGCTGCACCTACTGCTCAGGAGACCTTTGCACAGAAACACTGAGAAGGGTGCATTTGCCTGTCCTGGTATCCACCCTCAATGCTCAGAGGGGAAACTAAAGGTTAGGAGTCATTAGGAAAAGAATAGAGAGCAAAAAGACAGCATCATTGTGGGTCTGCACTTGGATCCATGTGCAACCACATATGTGTGGCTTGCTGACCATCCCGTCTCCGAAAGGACAGAATGGGACAGAAGGGTATGGAGCAGGACTGAGGCGAGACCTGACGTATCTTCTGCACAGAGACCACATAGAGCAGGACCTGCAAATCTCACGAAAGAGACAGTGGGCATGGTTCGTGGCAGAGATTTGTAAAAAACATGATTTAATGCAGGGAGGATGCTTAGGGAAATAAAATCCCCTTGTTTTTGCCACTCAGCAATGAGGGGGTGAGATGGTAATTACCTGGGAGCAGGATCCAAACAAATGAAAGAAAGTGCTTATGCGTACAATGTGCATTTGAACGATAGGGTGTGTTGCCACAGAGTGGTGTAAGGACAAAAGTGCATTTGAAGTGAAAAAGAGAATAGGCATTTTCATGGAGGTTAGCTCCATCAGTGGCTATTAAACATTGATCTGGATGCAGTTTCTGGGTCAGGAATATCTAAACCATTGAGTGCTTGAGCCTGGAGAGAGATCCCTCCACACATCCCCCTTTTTTCATGCTGCTTTAGCACCCGTTTCTGGCCACTGGTAGAGACAGTGACTGGAGCAATGGAGCTTGTGGTTTGGAGTAGTACAACAGTTCATATTTCTAACCAGGACAGATTTTGAACTTATTTTCCAAAGAAAGGAGAGAAAATTTTACCCTCTGCCATGTGAGCTTTTTACTTTGTCTTTACATTTGAGTGTAGATCAGAATGAAGAAAATCCAGTTATTTTAAGTATGAGAAATACATGAATAAATAACGAAACTTGAGAACAGACAGAGGGAGCTTGAGCTCAGCATATGACATCATACAGTTCACCCACCTAAGGAAGAAGGTCCTCTCTACCGCAGCTGAAGGCCTGAAGACCTCTTTGCAGGGAACAGTCCTTTCTAAAACAGCTTTGGGTGGAGCCTTCTTTTCCTTGGTTCAGCCAAAGATCTCTTACCAGTGCAGCACTGTGGGCTGTCTCTGGTCCATCTGGGAACACTGAGGAAGGGAAGTGGACATGTCTTGGCAAGTGGAAGGAGTTCATTTCTCCACTGTGTAGGAGGTGGGGAAGAGCTTGTTTTCCTAACTACTTTTTTGGACAAATTTTCCCCTGTATTGCTGTGTGTCTTGTGCAAGGGTCCCCACAAGTCATGTGCTGGGAGGGAAGCATGGGCAGGTGAGCTTCTCTGTTCTGTCTGCAGGTGGAGGAGGGCATGGAGAGCCCGTACGGGGCTCCTTGCTGAAACGACCACTGCAGAGATGAGTGGGGTGACAGGCAGTGGCTCGTCTTCAGTGTCATCTCCAAGAAGAGATTCGTATCTCTGGCTGATTTTCCACCTCCTTGGGAGGAGCAGCCCAAGGGCAGGCACAGCTTTATTGTTGGCCGCTGCTGGGAGGGCAGAGCTGGTAGCTCAGCGTGGCGTAGGTCTTCTCCTCCTACAGCAGGCTGTCTGGGAAACTTCATCTTGCTGCCTCCAGGCTTGAGAGCAGGGGTTGAAAAATCCCAAGAGGTGCTAGAGGAATGGATGTGAGGTGGCTGGTAGGGGACCAACCCAAACCAGCCCTATCAGGACAGGAGCTCAGGGCAAAACTTACTGCTGGAGTGGTTACAGGACTGAAGCAGAAGGGATGTGAGTGCCAGATTGAGGGGGAGAGGGATAGGATTAAGGTTTGGGAACAGAATTTATTGCTGGGCAGGGAGTTGAGACAGAGTGAGATCTGCACAGAGTTGTGAGCACTTACCAGCCAGGCAAGTCACACTCAAAATATCTGCTGCTTCGCTGCCACCCAGAAACTAAGCGACCACCCAAGAGGGGGAAAGGGCTTTGTAGCTCAGTCGGTTACTGGTTTCCGTGCAAAAACTGCCCAATGGGCAAGTGGTCCAGAGACAGACAGGTGGTCACACGCCCGATGCATTTCCCCCATGGAGGGGGAGGTTTTGTAGCTTTTCAGAGCTAAGTCTGTTTCCACTGACTTCACTGGGAGCTGTTTCTTTGTGACCTGGGGAATTAGACTTGCCCTAGTTTGTACTTTAGAACCCCCCCATCACATGGTTTGAGAGCTGAACCACAGAGCCCATCACTTCTTCGGCACACATTCAGCTTCCAAAATCTTCTCTCTCCCAAAACTCCAACCACATCTCGGGAGCTGAACAAGGCGCTTGGGAGGAGGGAGAAAAACCACCTTCTCCTTGGACCTTCCATGCCAAAAGCAAGATGCTAAGTCCCGGTTTATTACATTTATAGGGTAAAAGGGGGAATAATAACCGAGCCGGCAGGGCCACGGCGTTAAAGCCGAAGAGGCGGCAGGCAGCACCTCCCTGCCTGCAAAGCGGCTGCCGACACCTGCGGCAGCAGCCGTGGGGCCGCGGGTCTCGGCTCGGCGAGTTATTTTTCCGTCTGAGGCCTTTGACTGAGACCAGATTTCAGGCAAGGCTGTTCAAATACAGCCCTCCCTTTGAAGAGGTTTATGAGTGGAGCGTTACAGGAGATATTCCAAAGGGAAAAACAATGAAAGGTGAGAGAAAAGGGAGCTGAATAAAAATACTCCGCATTCCAAACCCTTCCAGCACAGTTTGCCACCTACTTAAAAAGGCACAGTTTTAAAATACACATTGGGTGTAAAAGCCAAAAACCTGGAGGAGACATTGGGAGGGGCGAGTCCAGCTCTCTTAATTCCAATACCAGATGAGGATGTATTTTCATACGGTTGTAGAAAGAGCGAGACACATGAAAGAGACTGCTTTGCTCCTTTTCTTTCAGGGTTACATACTATGTGGCAGATGTGTCAGTCTTTTAAAGCCCCTGCAAGTTTACCCATAAATGTCTAACATTTATGCAACACCTGTTTTTCTCCCAAAATGTCACAGGACATTTTACAAGCTTTAGATTTATCATCTTTTCACCATTGCAGCCATTGCTGAGGTGACACATGGTTCACATTTAACAGAACATAGCAACTCCACACATTATTTTGGGAAAGGGCTGAAGATTAACATTGCATCATGTGAAGATTCAGGAGTTAACCGTCAAGTAAGAGCTGGCTTCAGATCTTTGATGTCCGCAAACTGTCAAGACTGAAGTTTCACTGCGATCCCACTACCCTCCCAAAAGCACTTTCAGCTGCACACGATGCGGTGAAGCAGGCTGCGTGAAAGCAAAATCACTCAGCCCATATTCACTTTAGTTCTGAGCCCTTTTACTTAATGTGAGATTTTGCACACTCCTTTTTTTGTTGCCCTGAAAACGCACAAGAGACTTCCATGCAGCATTATCTTAGGCCATGTTTTCCCTTTGCATTCGAGCATTAGCAGCAAATGACCTTGTGCATTTCTGCAGCGAGGGGGGGAACAGAGCAGTGTGACTTATCTGACCAACCACCGACTAATCAGCGCTGCTGCTTAGATAGGAAATAATGAGTATTTGCCCAGCACTATTCACAATCAGGCTAGAGAGCTTAAAAGAAATCATTAAAGACCTCTTTTGAATGCTACAAACGGCGACGGAATAAATTCAGTCATATTCTGGGCATAAATTCGAGGCAACTGCAGTCAGTGAGCGGGAAAAAGAGATACTCATCAGCTTAATTATTTGTTGTGCACTAATTGATCAGCGTCCGCCTGCAGCGGGCAAGAAGCCAGGGCTGGCGCGGGGAGGAGAGCCACCCAAGGAAGCAGGGACACGCACCCCGCGGCGCCTGGTGGCGCAGCCCTGCGCAGGTGAGCTGCGTGGGTGAGCAGGGGGCCGGCGGCAGGGTTTGCAGTTGGGGCAGAGGATGGGGCTGTGCTGCTCACAGCTTGCCCTGGGCCTGACCCAGGAGCAGCTTTGAGAGACAGGAAGGCCATTGCCGGCCAACCTCCAAGGGAGAGAAAGCTTCTGTTGTGTATCTGGAGGGGATAAAGTCTTCCGTGAAGGACAAAGCAAAATCCCATCTCCTTTTAATCTTCCTGCCCTCCTGACCCAGCACAGGTTGCCAGCTCCCTTCTGCCTGGCTGCTCTAGGAAGCCGTTTCTTGCTTTGTATCCTGCCACAGATAAAAGAAGTTACTATTTTTTAAAACATTAAATACGTGACACTGCTAAAGTGAGAAAAATAAATAACCTGGGCATAACTGGCTGCCTCTGGGCTGGCGGATGCCTGCAAGGAACAACTGGGGTACGTGGGGTTTCAGGGAGAGAGGTTGTGGCTATTTCTTTCCTATTCATTTCAGGAAATCTTCTCTCCAGTCACTGTTCTCCACTTCTTTTCTCTTCCTCTTCTCTTTTTCAGGTTTTACCTGGACCAGGCTGTCTAGAAAGTCCTTGCAAGAATGAGAAATGTTTCTCTTTAGGCTCTGCTTAGGTACTTTGTTCCAGACTTGGATCACAGATTTGCTTAGAATCATACAGATTTGCTTAGTTGAAGATCCTGCAGCCTGGTCCCTGCAAATTTAAATAGAATTTGCTGTTTTAAAATTCCCCCAACTTAAACTGTTTGAAAGGGGAACCTTTCATCTGTCTTTCCTCTCTGCCTTTCCTTTTCATCCCATAAGGAGTAAACCTATTGCTCCCGTGAGAAAAACCTGTCTCAGTTATCACCCGGGTTTTCTCTCAATGGCTTTGCCCCATAGCACTTAGAAAAGGAAAAATCATCCTAGCAAAAATTCCCATCTCAAATGCCACCCCTTCAGCCTCTTGACATTTCTGTCCAACACCTTGGAGAGGAAAACCAGCAAGTGCCAGCGGAAAACTAATGAGAACTTGCGGTAGATAGAGAACCGTGGGGGATTCCTCCAAAGCTTTGCTTATCTAAAAGATAGGCAAGTTATCAAAACCTCTTCAGAGACTTTATGGCCGAGAATTCAAGGCCTAAAGAAAGGAGCTTTGAACTGAGAGGCTGCTGCTGGCTCCAGCAGGGATTTCCAAAGACTGTCCCTGTCTCCCTGGAAAGGGGGATCTGCTGCACTCCTACCCCTAAGAAAACAAAAATAACCACTTCGTGGTATTTTAGAGAAATAAGTGCCTTGTCCTAGTTCTGTAACTGCAACACAGACCTGTCTTGGGGAATCTCAGGTCTTGCTCCGTCGGCAGAACATGGTTTTGAGGGAGTTTGTGCAATTAGCAGCCTAAGTGACCACCCTGGCTGAGGAAATTCTGCTTATCCAGAAGAATTGATGTTGCTGCCACGATGCTGCTCCCAACAACTTGAATGTCCCCAGCTGGGCGTGTTTGTCAGCTCTATAATTAGCTGTTGAGATACAATGAATGGTGGGTGAACACGGAGGAAGGAAGGATACAATGCGGAGTGTTGCTTCATGCCTCCAGAAGCAGCTGAGCGCTGCCGCGTGCTCCGAGCACGCTGGTTCACCCAGGCATGCGGGTGAACTCGCTTACCCATGAGCTGCTGGTCGCAGCCTCAGTGGCGAGCTGTTTGCCATGTGAGGAGCGTTTTCAGTCATGGTTGGTTGGGGTGGGAGCTTATTTTGGGGCTCAGAGCTTGGTTTCATAATCGTTCAGGGAGGCTTTCCAGGCGGCGATAAATTAAAAGCAGTGATGGTAGTAGCACATGTTGCCTATCCTGAGAGAACGTTCTTGGCTTCAAGGGACGTGGGGCTTCCCACAACATACCGCGTTCTCAGGGGACGTGCTAGTGGAGGGTGTTTGCTTTGCCATCCGACCTCACTTCATTAGCAAGTGTTACAAAAACCAGTGAACAAACCTTCCCTGCTCCACTGCCAGCTAGTTGGCCCCTGGGTGGTCTGGCTCCTATTAAATCTTTGGTGATTATTTAGACTAATTACATTCATGTTTGCACAATCAGTAGCACGAGGGTAGGAAGCGCAGCTGATTGCTGAGCAACTGAGCTCCATGTGGTTTGGCAAACGGGCTCCCTCGCTCCACTCAGCGGGCAGGCAGGGATGCAGGGATCCGTGCAGGCAGGGCTTTCCCGGGGATCCCAGCTGGCTTCGGGCCATCGTGCTGCCACCGGTTCTGGTGAGGCACAAATCAGAAATCCCAATTTATACCCGACAGAGAGAGAGGACCATCTGTTGGGTTCAGCTGAGCTACATCTTGGTACACCATGTTTGCTGGCTTCGGTGGGGAAAAGCCCAGTTTATGGCAGGGCAGTTAACAAAAATTCATGCCTTTAAAACTGTATGTGCTGCACGGAGAGGAGGTTTCTTATGAACGTCATCTTTGCCTTTCCCAGGCCCTCTGGAGCGGTGCCCTAGGTGTGAACCTGCATACCAGCCCCCAGAGTTAAAAGGGGGCTCACTCTTCTTCCATTATCTCAGAACAGCCCTGGTGACCTAAACACTAAAAACCACTGAGAAGACCCTTACAAGATGCATTTTTGTCCCACAAGGGCCTTGTCAGGGAACAAAATACTCCCCTGCATTTGAGCTGCCAGGGTCTTGGGAGGCGCAGGGCTGTGACACTCAGCACAGCCTGCCACGCTTATCTCGACACGCTGCACTCACCCACAGAGGCTCTCTCTGCAGCAGGGCCTCCATATTTCCAGTTAGGCTTGTCTGGGAGATTTCGCAAACACTTCAAGGCTGAAATCTAACAACAGGCTGTTTCCCAACACTTTGCAGCCCTCCTTCCCTGCTTCCACTCCCGCCTCCAACCTGGGCCCTTCCCCGGGCCCGATTCTGCCTGCCCTGCTGCTGCTGTGAACTAGCCCTAAGTGCTGGGTGGGAGGTACAGCCAGTCAACCTGATACGAGCCTGTGTGAGGAGTGAGCTCCAGCCCTTGTCAGAACTCTTTCCCATCCCTGCCTGTACCTGACTGGGATTTCTCATGTCAACATTCCCACCAGTTCCCTACAGGCTGGCCTTTCTCAGCAGGGATGTCACCAGCCTCTTTAGATAGGTGCCATGTAGCAAGGATTTGTGGCCTCTCACTCATTTAATGACCTGGGTCCCAGTTCTGCACTGGTCTGTTGTGTTGTCATCTTTGTTCCCACAGTCCAGACCATGGCATTAAGGACAAAACTCGCCCTGTTTTCAAGAGGGAGCTTGGGCTTTATCCAAGGTCTCATCACCTAGCGTGGGTGAGGATGCTTGGGGCTCCCATACCTTTGTGGAGATGCAAGTATGGATTCATACATTGCACAGCATGGGTGGTGAGTTGGTCGAGGTGGAGGTGTCTCAGATCTCCAGTGTGTTACAGCCCAGAGTCTGTGCTAGCCTCCTGCCTAGCCCATAAGCCTACACTTGCTGCAATTTCTCCGTTAGGTTCAGAGCATGGTGTGTCATGCAGTGTACACTCCTGGGGTGACAGATGTGAGTTAGGTTGTGTCTGTTTTCTCTTAAAGACAGAGCGTCTGTGGGCCGGTGTGGTTCAGGTGTGACCCACACTCCCCTGGGTGCTGCTGATCCATGCCGTGTCTCTGTCCTGGATCATCTCCAGGAGATGTGTGTGTGTGGAGGCGTGCGGAGCTGTGTTCTTCAGGATTGCCTTTTTCAACGTGTGTTAATTAGTCTGAGCAGGCAATATCCTGCACTACTCATCAAATGACCAATACAGGGCCCTAAGCTTAATTTTTAGCAGGCTCTCCCTGCCGTCCTAGATATTAGCCAGGTTTTCTACAAGGGGAGATAGATGTAGGGTGAACGCAGGACTTGGAGTGTGGAAGGAAGAAAACCTGATTCTTCAAGACTGGCTTTACAGTGGGTCTATCTGGAAACTTCAGTGCAAGTCATATATTCTGTTCGTGAGTTGGGCATTCATAGACCTATTCAAAAAGAAAAGCAGCAGTTAATCTTGGAGTATGTATATCTGGGCTCCCCACCTAAATGGGCTATCATTCAGAAAAAGTTTCGGCATTTATTATTTCCAGCACGCCCAGCAGCTTCATTCATGGCTCTGTACTCCAGAGGGCTATCGCTGTGCAAGCCCAATGCAGAAGACACTCCTTCTTCCAAGGGACTTTATGGTAGATGCTGTGTGTGGGTTTGATTCCCTAAATACCCGTGGAAATCAGATTCTTGGGGAACTCAAATGTGTGCCTGTTGTAGATATTGTTTAAAGAGGAAACCCTGTATTAGTGCTAAGTGCTTGGAGAATTTTGCCTTGTCTAATATGACTGTGGGTGTGCTCATTACCCAGAGAAATCTCTGCCTTTTCACATAATAGAAAACTGATCTCTGAAGCTCACTGCCATAAGACAAAACAATTAATCTATCTGGACAATAGCACTGTAAAAATCAAATTGCATAAAAAAAGCTCTGTAAGGGACATAAAGTGAATAAGGCTAATCGGATCAGGAAGGAACCCTCTTGCACTCAGGCTACCCACTGCTGTGACTGCTGCTGAGCCATGAAACTGTCTGCTTTTGGGGCCACGGCCCTGCCCCGGAGGGAGAGAGCTTCTGCACTTCTGTGCATGACCGCGGTTAGGAGACTGGAGGGTTTCTAGAGGACATCACACAGCAAGACATTTCTTTAGTGGCTCTCTCTCTCCAGAAACTGGCTGCAGTGTAGTGGGGATCTAGTCTCTTACATACACCTTTTGTTAAGGTTGCTGCAGTGCTGAGCATACACTTACGGTGACCTGTAGGAAAGCAAAGGGGAAAACTAGGGTCTCACAAGGATAGATGGAAGGAGAGGTAATGCAGAAGGCAGATCTCTTCATATCACTTCAAGGCAACATCAAACTCCCACCGGTTTGGGTTTCTAAGACGACTGTTTCAGCACAGCCCACAGAGTAGGTGTGGGGAACATGAGCTGGTAGTTTGGAGACACAGCCATGCAGGGCTTTCACTCTTGGCTCTGATGTTCCTGCACGTGAAATGGTAGCGGTTATGGGATCTCCGTGCCTGCAACACTTTAAACTGTCCCACTTATGCATGGACGGTAGCAGAGACAAAGTAAAGTAGGATGTCACGGCTAATTTCAGCCACCTTACAGAAATTCTTGAGTTGGGTGTGTGGTTGTCCTGTGTTCAATGCAAAATGTGTATCCAACCTTCTCTGTGAGCCTCCCTCCTTTGAGTGCAGGCGCCACTTAATGGCCTTTGTTAGACCGTTACAGGGAAATGCAGTGAATCCAGGCCAGGGAGAGGGAAAAGCTTCATCAGGATAAATGAAAAAATCAGGTTCCCAGGTCTCGCCTCCAACCAGTAGCTTTGTTGTACAACAGGGAAGACTTTTTAAGTCAAAATTATTGCCAAATACAGATTGAACTGAATGATTCAGGATAAAAAAATAAAAATAGGGAAAGACTCCAGACATATTTAAATGTTTTGTTTGAGCATTTTCTAAGTGAAATAAGTTTTTGTTTCAAAACATAGCTTTTTCTCTGAAATAGTCTTTTTTATTTGTATGTCTTGGAGGGAAAGGTCAAACCTGAAGTGTAGCAGATAATCTAAACCAAAATGTTTCTTTCTTCATTGAACAAAAAAAGTCTCTTTTTTTGGTGTATCTTTTCTTTTTTCCTTTCCAGTATTTCAATTCAGCCATTAAACAACCCCTCCTCAGCCTCCTCCCCAAACCCCATTGTTTGCAGACTTCTCTTCTTTCCTATCTAAGAATATTCATAACACTGTGATATGAGGCAGTCCTGCTCTGGCTGGCTTGTGTTGGATCAAGTGACCCTTAAGCTCCTATTGTTTTCTGCAGTTTATAAACTTCTTTAGTTTCCAATTATTTTAATTCATTTGCCTTTAACTTTTTGAACAATCTCTTCTCTTTGCAACCTCCACATTTGCACAGCTGTAGATTCAGATTATTCACTGGTTGGTTATTTAGTTCTTAAGTCGCCAAGGCCATGACTTGATGAAGAATCATCACCTATTCTACCTGGAGGGTCAGGTCTTCTGGGAATGAAGTCAAAAGCAAGAGGAGGAGGCTCTTTAAACCTCAATTTGGTGATGAGCATTGGCTATTGAATATGTCTGTCAGCATGTCCCTGCCTTAGGCTCCTCAGTTGTGAAATAAAGATCCACACCCCTCCATCCTGTTCTCATGTGTGTCAGAAGAAAGGCATGCTAGAGATGGACATGCAGGGACATGTAGGGAAGGTCTAGGTGGAAATGACAGCTATGTGTTCACGCACAGTGCTTGGTCCACATTCCTAGATGTGCTGTTGATGATACACAGGGAACAGGCAGACCCAGGCTTCATAGCCTGGAGAAAAGAGTTTATAAAGGAGAGCAAACATGTGGCAGCAAAGCCAAGGGAAGCAGACAGAGCACGCGCGTGCAGCCCTCACTGGGAACGTTTGAACAGGTTGTGGCACTGTCTTGGAAGGAGTGTAAAGGATGGGAATGAGGTCATTTGCTCAGTCTGGGCAGATGGAAGAAATTCTTGGGAATTCACTTCAGGGCAAGCAAGACACTGTTCCACCTCCACCCCATTTTCTTTATGTAAATACTCTGATGCAATAGGCCAAAATCAACTTCCGCTAGCCAGGCACTGCAGGCTGTTGGTTCAGCTCCTTTCCACGCTTCTCCATAGAGATCATGGATAGATGACAGATCATGCATGTAGCAGTTTCTCACTTGCATTTCTGTGCTGTTCTTCAGTGCCCATTAGGTGCATCTCTTGACCTTAAATACAACAGGTACTTAGAGAAGTCTCTCTGCTGGATTGCAGCTTCACTGATCTGCTAGGTTCAGTTCCTGCCCTGAGGAACTGAAACCAAGAACATCGGTAGTTAAATTGCACAAATGAATTTAGGCACCGCAGCAGCTCCCAAGCCATAGTGCCCCACTGAAAAGTGGTACCTACAGAGGGGAGATTATGACCCAGAAGTAGGGCCCAAACCCCCAAGCTAGAAGTGGGTAGGAGTGCTACAGGGAGGGTGGACCTGGGACCTGCTGGACTCAAGTAGCGCTTGGTGATCATTTGAGTTGGTCACGTGAGGTGCGGGTTTTGTAACTTTGCTGTCATTTAGGGTTTGGGGGAAAGATAGCTTTTCGGAAGAGATTGGCAGCATAATGTCATCCAGGCATTGTGGTAAGTACCCCAGAAAGTCCCAGCCTGAGAAGTACGTGCCTCAGCCAGCTGTGCTTGATGTGAACTGTTAAGGGAGGATCTGCTGACCAGTAACTGCCTTAGTTGAACAGGTTCTTCTTTATACTTTTTTTCAGCCTTTTTTATGGACAGGTAACTCACCTGAGGCCTTAGCGCACCACCAGTTCAGCACTAAAATAAATCATTGTAGAAATTAACATGGCCTAAGACTGCAGCTAGTCTCTGAAGATATGACTCCAGAAGTCTTGTTTGTTCTCCAGAATGCTGTAGGTGTGTTCCCTCCTTCATATCTTTGTGTCTTTGGTTTCCTTCCCCAGGTTACTCCCTTCCCCATGTCCTGTGACCTACAAGGAGAATGTGCTTGCCGGGATCCCAACGCCCAAGAGCACAATCAGAAAGACCTCCGTGGCTTCAGTCTTGGGTAATGCCAAGCGACTTGGAATGGAGGACCACACTGCTCAAGGCAGGCTAGGAGAGACACCACATCCCTTTTGGTATCGTTTTTAACATTTAGCTGCTCAACTGGATGGCATTTCTGCACCAGGGACCCTTAGAATTCAACCAGTCTGCCTTTAATTTTGTCCAAGGAGAACTTAAAGTAGGGGTTTATGTATTAACTATATCTTAAATAGTGATGACAAGAAACAACCAACCAAGAGTCAAGTAGAGAAGACTTTCATGTATCAAAACAGCATGTTATGCCCACCTAATTTGAACAGTTCATATCTAGATTCAAGGCGAGAAACAAGCTATTTATGTACACATATTTATAGAAATAAGTAGAGAGAGAAAAAGAGTGAGAGATTATGATCAACGCAAAAACACTTTCCCGTCTCCAGTACTCACAACTCAGACCGTTCACAGAAGAGGCTGTGCTCTTGGAGGACTCCAGGCTGAGCCTTTTCTGATGCTGAATGCCAAGGTATCGCATGCTCGGGGCACTGAGGTTGGGGTGGGATCTCCACAGGGCTGCGCCTCTTGGCAAGTGACTTGCCAGACGCCCAGCCAGCTTGAGACGTGGGATGCATCTGCTCCTCACAGGAATGCTACTTCCAGCCAGGGAGCTCAGCAGACTGCAGTGGCTCCTCCTTCTCCCCCTGCCCTCAAAAAGCCAATGAAAAGCCCCCTTGTAGCCTGTCTGGAAGCTGCAGGGCTGCTGAGATGTTTCGGTGTGGAGGTGGGCAGGTGGTCCCATGGTGGAGTCAGGGAGTGGGGAGTCTAAGGACTGGCATTGAGGAACGTAGATGATGGCTTCTGAGGAGCAGAGAGGGTAACTCACCCCCGCACTTGTCATTTGAGCATGTCTGCTGCTGCTACTCCTGCTGCTATGTCCCATACAACTCGTTTCCTTACTGTGTCAGGACAGGGTGAAAACAACCCCATGCAACCAAACAGTCTGCCTTAAAGCTTACCTACAACCTGCCTTTCAAACCCTCTGGTCTCTTCCTCAGCATTAGGGCAAGAAAACAGGACACCAGCCAGCCAAAAGTAATCTGCTTTCTGGTCTCCACCCAGCCAAGTGGTTCTCTAGACCTCCTTCACCCCCCTCTTGCAGTGGTATATATCTAGCAACCTCTTCATGCTCCTGTCTTCTCAAGAGATGGGAAGAGGAGGAGGAGGCACATGCTGTGGGGAAAGGACCGCAGGAGACAGTATTAGAATTTTGCCCATATTTGTCAGTATTAAGCTGCTAGGCTAGTGGGTTGGACACCTTTGATAGACCCGGAGCTGATCTGCTTGTAATCTTCAGAAGGAAGGGCATTAGCTGCAGCAGACCTCATACTTCCCCGTCATATAGCTCCATCCTCCCATTTCAGCCCAGGGGGGCACATGTTGTGCCAGACCCTTGGGGACTCATTTCATCATAGGATTCATCACATTGAGTCACTGAGGTGCCCAGTGCATCTAGTACTGCTGCTACAACCCATCCCATGTAAATCCCAGTGCAGCTTGGGCTTGTCTCCTGCTGCTTCAGGCTCCTGCTAGAAAGAACACACATCCAAAAGAGCATCCTTCCAGTGTTAAGTCTGTCTGTTGCTTGGGACTCTCCTGACTTGCACAATCTACTGGGTCAAGACAGGTTGGAAAGACTTTTTCCTATTGATTGAATATTTAGGCACTGGAGCAAGACAGAAGGGGGCGGGGGGGATCATTTAGCTTCTCGAGATGGATGTAAAAATGGGTGGGAGAACTAGAAATGGAAAACTGACAGTGTTGTAGCTGCAAGGAGCCAGGCTCTTGTCACCCACTGTTGGGGTTGTTTTTGTCAGAGTAAACCAGAGTTGAATCTCAAAACCAAAAATTTAGAGGCCTGGAGAGGTGATTGTCATAAGAAGGTGAGGAGCTTTCTGTTGTGAAGCTCCTTGTTGTTCCTGGAGAAGGCCTTGTCATGGGAGCTGTGCAGATAGGGGGTACAGGAAAGGGAGATGCAGTGGGATCAGGGCTCCTTCTGTGGAGTTAGGCTGAATGTCCTCCAGTGTAGAGAACATTGGCAAAAACTGGGCTTGGGCAAAACTTCCACTTTTGTCCTTTGTCACCTAATTATCAATGGAAGTAAATAATTGTGAGAAGGTTGCTTCCTTCCAAGTCCCTTTTGTGCTGGCAGTTTGTTCATGTGCCATCCAGCCCATCAGAAGAGCTCACAACCTCAAAAGCCTCTCAGACTGCCAACACATTGTGTCCTCAATGCCTGAGACATCTTGGCATGATCCTCCCTCCACCCTGCCTGGGTTTGGCCCTAGCAGGGACCCCTCAGTTCAGGTCTTGTGCGTGTCCTCATGGCAGCTCTGTTTGCAAAATCCCCTTCTCAGTTATGGAGCTCAGCATGGAGGAGATTTTTCACCTGCTTTTCCCACCTAGGACATTGCCCAGGTGAGACAGGTCAGCATAAACATTATTGCCACCTGCTGCTGTAGGCTCCCAGGAGCTCAGGGCTTGCTGAAGCTAGGGCCAGCCTCTGCTCACCACAGTGGAGTCCTCCTCAGCTCAAGGGAGATGGCAGCCTCTTTCCAGCACAGCCTCACACCGCAGCGTCACTCCCGCAGTCCGGGGGTGACCCAACTCCCTTTCCCATGGGCAGACCTTCCATGCTGCTAGTTGATTTTTTTCCAACAGTTGTCTTGGCACTCTCCATCTTCTCCAATGGGGCCGACAGAACCAGCAGCAGCAGTTGTTCTGCTCTGAGTCATGTTAAATCCAATGCCACTTTTTTCCTGCTGGGGCAAAACTTTGCCCTTTGCATTTCAGGTGCTGTTCTGTGCTCCCAGGGGGTGCAGAGATGGGAGCTGTGGGGCATGGACACCTGCCCGGCTCCTGTCCCCTGTGCCCCTCCCCTGGGGCAAGGCCAGCTGGGTGGCCTTGCAGCATCTACCACTGTAAGGGCCTTGAATACCCACTGGAGTCCCTAGGGACTAGGAAAAGACCCTCCATGGCTGTGATGGCCATTGAGTGGGAGGTGAGAGGGACATTCCCCACCACCTCCACCCACCAAGCCAGTGGTGTAGGACAACATCAAACAAGAAGCTTGGAGAAACAGGAGAGGGTGCCCATACTGATGAAATTTAGCTGCTCATAAATTCCAGGTCACATTAGTGCCAAGATCTTCTCTGTCACAGACAGTGAGCCAAGGCTGTGCCCTACGTGGGGCCACCAGCCAGCCTCCTGTGATGGTGTCCATGGCCAGCAGGAGCTCCGGGAAAGCTGGAGCAGAAAGCAGTCAATGGTGCACGGTGGGGTGGGAAACTCCTATCAGCTGCTACCCTTTCCTTCCCCACCCTTTCGTAGATGGGCTGAGCTGGTGTCCTCCTGCTTTTCTTGCATCTTCTGCTGTCCCCCCCCTGCCCAGGCTGAGAAAGGAGGATGGCACCAGAGGACTCTTGGAGTCGGGTTCCAGCTACCTCCCTTCCGGTTTCGGTTTCACTTGGTTGTAACTGTCGGTTTGTTCTAGGTTTTACCTGTGTTTAAGAAAAAAAAAGAAAAAAAAAAGGGAAAAAAAAAAGAAAGATAAAAAAAGAAAACCCAACAGTCAACAAAAGTTTCTTGCTGCAACTGATTGAACTGGGGGGAAAAAATAACAAGTGAGGCTTTACGGAGAGGAAGAAAAGGAAAAAAAAACAACATAAAAAGAAGAAAAGAAAACCCACATAATCTAAATCCAAATTCAAGAGCAAAGCCTATTTTTGTGTGTCTGAAAGGAAAACACTGATTCTGCCAGCTGAGTAGAGAGCTAGATACTTAAGTGTAGATTTCCCTAGAAGTACCGTGAGGTTTTATAACGTCGTCTGGTTTTGTTTTCCTCGTGCTTTGTGATAAGTCCAGGAACTAAGGCTAACGTATTTTTTCCCCTGGTATATTGTTGTTTGTGGGGGGAGGGGGGATGGAGTTTATTATTATTTTTTTTCCAGATTATTTTTTTAAGTGTGTATTTGTGCTTATTTTTACATTATCCGACTGTACATACGCATTTAACCAGTATTTCACTGTGCTCTAATTACTGCACTCAGAAGCACTGCACAGTCTGAATCCCAAGAGCTGCGCGAGACTGGGAGGGAGGGGGGGAAGGAGAAAGCTGCTACTCGAGCAGACAGGTGATTCCCATGGGTGGGAAGCGGGGTGCCGACCGGCCCCTTCCCGCCCTCCAGCCCGTCGTTTCCATTCGAGGCCAAGCTAGAAAACAGGAGGGGATATGGTTAAATCGGCTGAGGCTGGGATGCTGAGAGGGGTTTCAGAGCTGGCGATTTGTCCTTTGAACTTCTGTGGGTGCCGTGGAAATTCCCAACCTTCCAGCAGCGTCTTGCCCTCCCCAGCCCAATCCCTGGATGCCCCAGTGCAAGTTAATGGTCCACTGGGAGAGGATCGTATGCCCAGCTTAGATACCCTCTTGACACCTTCATGGTTGTGGGCCCCATTTTGGTCTCAGTGGTGCAACTGAGCTGATTTGTTTTGCATTTCTTCCGCGGCATCCCACCCTCTGGGGAAAGCCGGCTCCCTGCTGGGGATGCAGAAGCGCCTGTGCCTCCAGCTGACCTTGTGCGTTGTGTGCGCTGGAGCCCCGGGGATGGTCCCCTTTCCAGTGGAGGACCTTGAGCACTGAGTTCAGTGGGAGCATGACCAAGACACCAGCAGGATCAGGTCCAGGTGGCCCAAGATGTGTTTCCTTGGAGCTACGGTCGATTTGGGCAATAGGGGTTTGGTGTTGGGCTGTTCCTGCCACCTGGGGAACTGGAGTTTAAAACCCCCGGTCGTTTTAGCAGGAACAAAGTGAGGCTTAACGTTTTGTTTCTGTCTTTGCTTAGCAAACTGAATTTTCCCCTTTTTGCCTGATCTACAGATCAAAGGTTCATTAAGAATAATAATCACTTCCTCTGAGGCCAGAAACAAGAGCTTGGGTTGGCTTCAGCTGTAGGATGAGGAGTCTTGGTGCTGCTTGGTGGTGGTAGTAGTCCTGCTAGGTCGAGGTGCGGAGCTAACGAGTCCAAGTTGTCTTTGGTTCCCATTCTGGTTTGGTCTTTTGGTTTTTCATTCATTTGGTGAGGCCACAATTCAGCCACCAGTTTCCATCTTCTGAGTGCAAAGAACCAGGGCTTTAACGAAACATTTCACCAGCAATTAAAGAGGGAATTGGAACCATTGCGGAGTTTGCGTTGTACGGCCTCTGTAATTACTTACCTGTCTGCAGATGATAGGCTGAATTTTGCTCCCATCAAGTCAACGGGGGTTTTTGTTGTTGTTGTTGACTTCACTGGGAGCAGGATTGAGCCGTACTATATATATAAATATATATAAAAATATATATATGATATATATATAATATTATATGTGTAATATTATATATATATATCAGTGTAATATTTACAAATAAAACTGTGATCTCGTCTAGAGAAAAATGTATTCATATTACCAACTGCTCTTCCATATTTATGTATCATATTGTATCTTTTTATTATTGTTATAATTATTATGATTATTATGGTTATTATTATTATTATGGAATCTTTCTTGGCACCTTTTGGAAGCCACGTCAACCAATACTCCAATGAAGTGCTGAGGATCTATTTTCACAAGAATTCTACTGGTCTACTGTATAAAAGAGAAAAGAAAAAAAAAAAAAAAGAAACAAGCAAAATACAGTTCAACCCTTAATTCTGTACCTCACGCCTGTACGTTTGCTGCTCCGATTTTGGGTTTTATTTTGCGTTCTTTTTGTTTTTAACGGATCTAATTTAAGTCTCCAAGCAATATATAAAGATGTAAATAGTAAAGCTTATTTATTAAGATTGTCATCTTTTTTAATTTATATTTACACAGTTGTTCATCTAATTTATTTTTTTTTTCAATACAGTTTTTAACAGTCGTCCTTTTTTTTGGTTCATGAGGTTTTTTAAATCATTTTCACAGAATTTCTTTATACAGGTTTTTCTCTTTCTTTTAATAAACAACAACTTCCTCTGGTCTTTCAAAAACAGGTCATGTTTCACTCCAAAAAAAGTTATGTCAGATTCATCAGAAATATTTTGCCATTGTTGATTCCTATACCCTAAAGTTCTATATTATATAAATATATAATACCTTGTATGCTTAAATATTTAACTGTGTGATTTTGTATATATCTTCATACACATGCTCACACACATATGAGGGTTAATGTCCCCAGATGTTGGGAGAACAGAGAATCAAACACAAACAATATAAGCTTGTATTAAAGAGTTCTGAACTGGACCCCTTGCTCTTGCCACGTCTCCTTTGCTTTCAGTCGAGCCGGCCCTGAGCATCGCTGGGAACCCCGGGGGGGTGTGGGCGGCTGCAGGGTCCCACATCTGGCTGCACAGCTGCACGGACCACCCTGCCCACATGCTCCCACTCAAGCCGCAGCACCTCGGTTTTGGGCGGGGGATTTGAAAAGCGCGGTGCTTTGACAGAGCCCTGACGGGACAAGGCTGTGGCGGGCGGAGGGAGGCAGTGCCGGCCGGAGCCACATGTCAGCCCAAGAGCCCATTTCATCTCCAGCCCGTTTGGTTCTGCTGGGGGGAGGGGGTCAGGTTCTGCTTCACCTGGGGCAGACTGGTGCCCAAGTGTAGGTTTTGGTGTGAGAGATGCTTGAAAATGTAAAAGTTTGATGCTTCTAATTTTAAAAAGACTTTTTTTTTTTTTTAAGTTGTCATGGTCTCTGCTCACCCCCTCCATCCAATGCAGAACATGGGCATCCAGAAAGTGAGCCCCATCTGGAATTTGCTCAGGGGTATTACCTAAGTGGGATGGAAGGCTGAAAGGTCCGTGCAGCCACCGAGCTGAACATGCCAATGCACGAAGCCTTTGGACACACACAAAACCAATTAATGATAAGGCAGTCTCCACTGGTCAAGAGATAGCTGGGCTTGCAGTCCCCTCACACCAGACCAAGGCCCTGGAAGGTATGCACAGTGAGCTCATGCATGTCTGGTGATGATAAAGCCCCATACGGGGTGTGTGTGCACGCACGCACGCATGGTCTTACAGCCTGGCCTGGCCCAGACCCTGCTCAGAGCTGGGTCACCTGCGCTGAGGATGCACGTCTGCCTGTCTCCTCCTGGAGAATGAGGGTCTGCAATGCTTTAATACCATTTTAGTCAGCACCGTGATGGACGTGTCTCAGCTGCGTGCCCATAGCATGCACAAGTCCAAGAGAAAAGGCGGGGGG